>CM031235.1:690187179-690469679 GCA_018340775.1 Taxus wallichiana var. yunnanensis | reverse complement strand
TCTTTGTATTTCGGAATCCAGAGATCCGGACACAATTCACAATTCTGTTGCAAAATTGCTCCAAACCTCTAAAACTCCGAAAAACAAATGACTAAATTGGAATCCAAGGATTGAGAAGCAATTTGCAATTAAATCGCAAGATTGCTCGGGGACTCCGAAAGTTTGGTTTGTTCCATTTTCTCAACACTTTTGACAATTTTCAATTTCTTCAGCCCCGCAGACTTATAAAGTTCATTCCCCGACTACAAATTGACTAAATTTGTTTGATTGCGACCAAAATTTCTTGATGGACTCAATTTTCACTTATGTTCAAATTTGGGGACAACAGGGCCGTAACTGTGGTTGTCAAAAGCATGTCCCAACACTTCTAGTTACGCGCTCCATTCAAATCCACATTTTTGGTTGAAGTTCTAGATACTTCTATGTGCACATTTCCAAGTTCAAATTCAGAGAAGAAAAATACTACTAGATCACGATTTGAAATAGATGCGCATGCAAATCCTATGTGAATGCCCTACTTCGATTTGTAAAATATCAATTAGACATTATTACTCTTTTTGTACATGTGCATATATTTAATTTAAATTAATTAAGTAAGATGAGAATTAAGTGTAGTTAGTATAACTTCCAGTTGCATATGCCAGCATACACAACAATTCTTGCTTCTATCCTGGAGGAAGAGACGAACAATAGCAGCACCATCAGGTGTGGAACAATAATGGATGTCAAACATATCTGCAGCAATAAATGACAACCTATGTCCAATGCAAATGCAGGTCCTAGATCCATACATGACTCCTCTGAGGCCTTTTCATCTCCTTAGTCTGTGCTTTTTATTGTGATATGGGGGCTTTTTGTCAATCACGGTATGCTGAAAATGGTCTATCACAACTTCAAGTTCAGAGATTCCTTTGTAGCCTGTATTTTCTTCCGAAATGAGCATCTCTTATGAAAGCAAACCAAGAAAATGATCTGCAGTCCTAATTAAAGTGTCATAAATAAAAGCATTGTAAATGCAAATCAATGTAAATCCTAGTGAGGCAAGGAAGCATCAAGGCCTCTGATGTTTTGTAGCTAGTGCAGCTAATAGTCACTTTTTAAGAGTTCTAGTAACAGTCTAGGTGAGTCAGCATTTAAGACCTTGGGCCATTTTGTCCTTTTGGAAAGATACAGTATATCTATATGCAAACCCAGTTATTATATATATTTATAAATTTATACAGCATTCCATATATTTATACTCATGAAAATGAATCGTGTTTATAAATTTCTTCACATGAATTGATTTCGGAAAAAAAAAATCAGTAGTCAGCTTTTACAATATTTGATTGGAAAGCTAGGAGGAGAAAAAGATCTCAATCCTTAAAAACAAGTGTGAAAGGTTTAGGCGCCTGAGTTTAAGCACTTGTTGCAAGTACAATTGTAGAAACTATGGGATGGTAAAATCAATTTCATCATGCAACCTCATAAATGACTATCCACAAACACAGAAATTTGGTCAAATATCAAATTAGTCAAATCGCTCTTTAGAACTCTGGAGGCTGAAACCTTGAACAGAAGGCAAGAGATTTGGTCTACTGTCAGCTCGTAAATTATCCGTACTTGTGCTATCTGATCCAAAGTTGTCAACATCTTCCTCTGAAATATGTTCAATGCTGCCTTTTGTCTGCGTTCTCTTCTCTTGCACTTTTGGCACTGTACCTTCTTTCCCACCAGTGGAATTTGTCTCCAATTACACCTTTGTAAATGGACAACGCCTGTGCCATCATATTGGCGGGATTGGCAACATCACTTGGAAGCAGCATTGTTGTTCCCTATAATACATCATAACCATATTAGCAGAGATGTAAACCACTCTATCAGCAATTTTCCAATTGATATGGCAATTTGAAAACAGGAGACTGCAAATTTTATTTTATTTTCCTTTTTCTCATTAATATCAATGCCGATTATTGGAGAAAAAAAGTTGCTTTGTAGTTGCACCACAGTTACATTGGTAAATTCTGTCTGTTTACTTTTTATAAATTTCTTTAATTAGTTCTATTCTCTTCAGAGCATTATGAAGATACCTCCTTTGCGATCTTACTGAAAGCTTGAATATATTGTTCAGCAATCCTCAGGCTCGCAGCCTGCTCAGTACATTATCATACCATGTAAATTAACTTCAAGTCAATGTCCAAAACTCTGCTAAAAAAATGACCATAGACAACGACAAGAAAAGATGCAAAACAAGCTCCCAGAAATGGAAAACAGTATTTGGGCACTTAAAGAGAGCTCTTTTCCGTGTTTAAATCAGTATAACAATTCTCTCTTACCAACTGACAAATAAAATACTAATCAAGCATATTTGCTGAAACAGGAATTTTCGAGTGTCTATCACTCTGAAAGCTGTTGATAATTGGCATAGTTTATGAATGCTTGTAGTAATCATTCTAATTCAAGCAGCTCAAATTCATTAAAACACCAACCTCTACTCCACCAATTGATTGAATAGATTCGAAATCACGTTAATTCCCGTTGCTGTCGCATTAGCTCTAGCTATTATAGCTTCCGCTTCTCCTGCACATTTACAAATGAGCCTCAATTAATATTGCAACTGTGCAATAACCACATATTTCCCTATGAATAGTGATTGCATTGTGTGGTACTAATTCGGTTTGAAAATTTTGGGCATTGAATTTAATATAACTATCTTAGTTACGACATTATCAAGGTGTGACAGACTTTCTCGAATTCTTCAACATAAATGCACCATAAAACTTCATCATCTAGAACAGAGTAAACTGTGTACATTGAAAAGTTAAGTCCTGCGAAACACCATTCAGATAAATTTCAAAATGGATTTCAGGGCCCTTTCACATTTTAGAACTTCAAACAAGGGTCAAAAGCATCCAATCAGAAGTGAATGTGCTTAAATTAAAACAGAAAACACCTTATTCTAAAATCAGAGTGCACCTCTACAGAATTAATCTGATAATATAAACAAAATCAATAATCTGACCATTAGCAAATTTGTGATAAACATAGAACTCTCATAAGATTCTCACCATACAGAATAAACACAAAACTTCAGAGTTCTCGTAAGATTCTTGCTCTACATACTACACTAGAGTTCTCATTAAAAATCTTATAGATTTAAATCCATTCATGGGCATCTAGTTACACAATATTATTTTACTCCATAAATATACAGATACAGATGCAGATACAGATACATACATGTCAGTCTAAACTAGTAAAATAATAATTATTTTACTAATGGAAATTCAGTATAGCGTTCTGCTATGTCACAAGGTATGCCGAATTTATGGAAAATGTTTGAACTTTGTGAACTTTATCCCGTCGAACATTTACTCAAATTTTATTCATTACTTTAACCTGGGAAGTTTTTGACATGATTTTGCTCTATATATATATATATACCAAGTGAAAACAAAGAAAGGAAAGTTGTCTTTACTTTATTCCTCTGACATATTCATGAAAAAAAAATTGAAAATTTAAATGATAAAAAAATCTTTTGTTCAAACTTAAAAGACGTTTTTTCCGAACTTAATCA
The DNA here is from genome assembly GCA_018340775.1 of Taxus wallichiana var. yunnanensis. Classification (NCBI taxonomy): domain Eukaryota; kingdom Viridiplantae; phylum Streptophyta; class Pinopsida; order Cupressales; family Taxaceae; genus Taxus; species Taxus wallichiana. The sequence goes on along the minus strand of CM031235.1, from coordinate 690,466,123 downwards.
ATATGCGAACTTGAACCGAACTTTATCCTTGTCAAACATGATCTCAAACTCAAACCTTATGACTTAGGTGTTCTATATAAGGTGTAGACCTATATTCACATGCAAGAGAATACATCCAAACTGCCTGTTTGCCTCATCATCCACCATAAATTGATATTCATACAAGGTAATTGATATGGACATAGTATAAACAACTTAGCCCCATATTATCTTTGTGAGAGAATATGAATGTGATAAATATTGTATTCTCTACCAACTCTGTATTTATAACTGTCCAAAAAAAAAAGAATCAGTAACTAGTTTGCAGCGAATTCTGCTCGATTATTATTTTCCTATGAATACATGCAAATATATGGCATTCATCTTAGATAGCTTAAGTGGTATTTAAGCTTTTTTGAAATTGAATTTACTACCTCATAGCAGAAATCGAGAAATATATATGCAAACAAAAGATCAAAGCTTAATAAGGGCTGTCTATGGTTATCATTCTATCAAGTATATCCATTCAAGCAGGACGAGCTCTTCTTTGGTACTGAAATAAAGGGGCAAGAGAGCACCAACTGAGAACCTTATAGAACAAGATAAAATAAAGATGCAATATAGTGATAAGAAAGAGTTGAGTGACTTCATTTGGGAAGCAGAGAACAGAAGAATTGGTCACATAATATCATGCCATTTAGATGCAAATCTAATTATGGTTTAAAAATATGTAATTTTATATTCGAACATAGAACTTGCACAAGGTAAACAGGCTGTATAGACAAGAATATTGGAAATAGGGGACAGCGAGATTGTCAAACTTGAGATGTTTCACTACTAGGACGATACACAATCCATGCTATATGACAGAAAGACGAAATATGTTTTAACACATCCGACAACAATGTTACAGAAAGATGTAACATGAGACCCATGTGAATGGAATCAATTTGATTGCAATAGGTCCACTTAGTACTACATGTACATATCTTGATATATAAAATTAATGAGTGGGAACTGATGTAAATTTAATAGGCAACGATGAAGAAATTGTGTATGTCATTCATTTAATACCCACAAAGTGACAAGTGACATGGGAATAATCAGCATTTGATTAGACCTTAAATGTAAAAGTTCTATTCTATTGAACCGAAGCCACCATATTTCTGCAAGAATTAAGATCTAAAGAAATGACTTCAATTTACAATCAATTTGAAAATCTGTGTGAATTAATACCAGCATCCATACAAGCAATCCATAGTCTAGGCAGAAGAAATTGCAAGACGTATGTTGGGATATTGGCATAGTGACCTAAGTCTCAGGGACAGGAAGACAGTGGGATGGAGGGACGGGGACTTCCAGGATGGAAAGAAAATTCCCATAACTTGGGGGCGGCAGGGAGGTGGCTATGAAAACAATATATTAGAAAAATAATATTTAAATATTTTTAACTTTATTGAACAAAATATAGGGGTTTAAACCGTATTTAAAATTTTTAGGGTACTCTCGAGATTAGATTTCAATATTTTTGGTAAAAATAACAACTTTTTATTAGTAAAAGCATCAGAAATAAAATTGAGGGCGTTCCATCCAAGTCCCCAAAATGTTGGAGATGTCAGGGGTGTCACCAAAATCTAGGGGACGCATCCATATGTAACATTGGGACTCATATTGCAAAGTTTATCTTGTTGCTGCTCAGTAACAGTGATTGGATGGATATGGCATGAGGTATAGACTGTATGGACCACATATCATTAGTTGTCCGACATCATGCATATGTAGCCCAAAATGGAAGAGGATTGTACATCACAGGAAAGGTGATCCGACACAATTAAAAGCAAATCAAATCATTTCTGCATAAGTATTTGCTTCTAAGCCAAGGATGAAATATTAAAAAGCAGTTGAACTGAACTAAATGTGGTAACCTTCATATTCATAGTTTTTTGCAACCTAAATAGCCAACTTTCTGAGCATATGATAGACAACAAATACAGTAGCCCATTCTAATATTGATCCCAGTTCCCACCTTTACCCTAGACAATGACAATTTTATATTTACCAATATACTATATCGTACAAAATAAATTAATTAAAAATAATCCTTCAAATTGGTCAGCAACGGATACTTCAAGAAAAGTCCCTGATCTTTCTATTCAGAGAGATTAAGCTAAATATCAGAGTAAATAACATCAAAACAGCTTACCTCGGGCTCTGTTTACTTGGTCCATCATGGCAGCTTCTGATTCCAGTATAACTGCACTTTTCTTTCCATCTGCAATATTGATATTTGCTTGGCGTTTTCCTGTTTAGATAAATTAAGCATGTTTTAGCAGCTTTTGACAAATATTTTGCCTCCTAGAGACATAAGCACTACAAAGATATAAGTTAAAATGTTAACACTTAAACAATATTTTATTTGTCAAATAATTCCATCTTCATACTCAGCTGATAACCTAGATCAAGATTAACCTGCAGTCGATTAGAATGAATCCAAGGATGCTCACGACATGGATAAAACATGAGATGTTGAATAATGCCTTATATTTTGCCTCTTAAAACCCAAATCTATTCCACCACATAAATTTTATTATATTGACCTCTTAGCTCACAATTCTATTCTGCAAATTAACCTTAGTGACATGAGAAGGTTTAGGGTATCCAGTTTACTCGCATTAAATAGTCCTATATGGCATCAAACAAGCAGAATTAGTCTTATTTCTAATAAAGAGAGAATATGATCAATTTGCAATGATCAACTGGCCTTCAGAATCAAGAACTTGAGCTCGCTTTTTACGCTCTGCCTCTGCTTGCATCTCCATAGCTGCCTTTACACCATGTGGTGGGGATATGTCCCCTGCAAGTGCATGACTGGTAGATTAATTGATATTTATAATTAAAATATCAAGCAACTCCTCTAACTTTCAAACCTGAAACTCATCTAAAATTCCTAGGGTGGAATAATAGAATTGCTTACTTATCTCATATCTTAAACACTGTAAACCCCAGTCACTTGCAGCTTCATTGATAGATTTCTGCAAAGGAAAATATACACTGTCAAATTAGGTATCATTATAGTTAAAGTTCAGTTCATTTCTATATTCAATCTTGGAATAAAAAGACACTCATAGACCTCAGTGCACAAAGAATTGATGCATTGAAGTGCATGATAACAGAAACAGGGATCACTTCTAAGTTCTAAATATTATATATGACCAGAATAAGCACAAATTGATTCTCTAGCAAAGTTAACATTAAAATATCTGATCGAACACTTTGAATTTTTCATGAGATGCAGAAAGCAGGCTCACAAATTGTCAACCACAGATCAAGAAATCAAAGTTGTATAAAACATTATGAGAAATTTAGTAGAAATAATAATTCCTGATAAGATCAATGTGTAAATTTCAACGAGTGATAGAAAGAGGAATTAATTTTTCAACATTTAATGATTGAAGTTGAACAGTGTTTTAGAAAAGAAACATAGAGATTAATTAATGTCCAATACTGAACAAAATATTTCAATGGATGTAAAAGATTTAAGGCTTCCGCAATCCATAATTTTAGAATATATGGATAAGACCTGTTTTAGAAATATTACACCATCGATGTTTCGGATCATACTTCATGATCCATCATCAGGTTGAAATTAAGAATTGGATTGTTGATAGGATCTCCTTATATAAATAACTCTTTTAAATACATTAGATGCAGGTGTGTTTCACTGGAAAGAAAATTAATTAATTGCTTTTGTTTATCTGATTAATCCGTTTGTCATAAACTTAGCTGTTAGCAACTAGCAATTACACATTAGCTGTTTAACAACTTAGTTTGCAACTAACTAATTGATTGCATCTTTAGGTACCTTAATAGATTCTTTTGAATTAATTCGATAAATTAGGTAATTAATTGTTCCCATTACTGATGGGAACTACTCTGATTTAAGTATGATAGTTCTCTAAGAGTGGCTTAAGTTCAAGCCCTCGTCCCTGTTTAGGTTGTTGGAATGTTTAGTTCAATGGAACTCAAATGTAAAGCCAACAATAGAAGAGCTAGAGCATCTCCCACTACACAAAGCAGATAAAATATCAGTAAAAGAGGGGTTTACCAGGAAAAATGTAATTCCTAAACGAAGGTCATCCTAATAAAATTAGAAGAATGCCAAGTATCATATATGAGTACAGTACCCATAAGATTGAACAAGGTGAATGAACTGATATTGCAGAAGAAATATAGAAAGAAATTATATTATGTCCATGGATGAACAAAGTCGGTCAAAGGGATTCAAAAGTGCATCAAGTTACAATGGCTAATCAGAAGCGCTAAAAGAAAATTCAACTACAAAAACAAAGCATCTGAAACTAACACTAGGATGCAATAAAACCAAACAAAAAGTGGGGTTGAGGAGTGAGCCCAAACCATTAAACCCTAGACCAAGAGAAAGCTCCCTATCAAAAAGATCCTTCCACAGAGCCAATGGAGAAAAAGCCTCTAATCCTGAATTTATCCAAAAGACCAGCTTCCGCTGACGATAAAGAAAGAGCTGCGCAAATTCTGACGATGTCCAGAAAACAGGCAACGGAGAACAAGACTCAAATCTGTGCCAGAATCCGTAGCAGAAAGACCAGCAGTCTCACTGATCACAAAGAAAGCACCAATGCAAAGTCTGATGATGTCAGAAAAAGGTATGGGCTAAGAGGGCCCAGCTGAACAATTCTGGAAGGAAGCAGGCTCTCTTCCCTGCGGCTCTCCTAACATGCTAGGAGGAAAAACTTCTCTTTTTTCCCACTGGTTTGTTACTATTTGGACTTTCTGTATAAGTTTTTCTTATAGCAGAAATTTTTGTATCCAAATCAAGAGTCTTCTTCTCAAGGGCTTTCATGATCCCAAGTCAAAAGCTATCCTGAATAAAAGTTGATTGGCATATCTCAGATAAAAACTCCAACTCTACCAAACTGCACTACGCACTTCAATGCTATTTTGCGTACTTCATGAAGCCTATCTATGAAGATTATATACACTAGTTTGGACAGCAAATGAAAACAAAGGAATTGAGTTGAACACATTTTCATAGACAATATCCACATAAAAACATAACACTTTTCCCTTTTGGCATTTTGATTGATATTGGAAGAATCCATGTCAATAAACTGACACAAATAAAAGGAAAGTCTAAGGGATAACTGATGGAACACAAGATAGCACTTCCATAAATGGGGCAGCTGAAAATAGCATAGAAACCCGGAGAATAGCAAACACGTCTCGGGTACAGCAACGCATCTCGAATATGCAATACAGGGACAGGGATGTCTCCAAAATCTTGACACTTTGTCTGGAGTCTCTTGCATCTCCTACAGGCGACTCCAAAAATTCACGTCTCCTACCTCACAAACATTATTTTTAAATTATAAGCTTAGAACTTTAAAACATAAACGGGAAGTTGAATAATAAAAACATTCTAAATATCACAACAGCAGCTCCATTCATTTCATTGATCTCCATTTGCAGCCAGAAATAAAAAATACAGAGCAGGAGACATTTTGCTGTACTGAATTTGGTGTATTTTATTTTTCAGAAATTTAAATATACAGATATTTTATGTTAATTTGATGGCTTCCACAAGCAATTTAATTTGATTATTTATTTTTGTGGGATTTTTCTCATGTAATTTTAGTCATTATCCAATCCATGAGTAGTCATTACGCTAATGACATATTTCCTCATGTATTTTTGGTAATAATCACAAGGCAAAGGAGACCCATTTTAGCATACAAGCACCCAAGCATTTGTTAGTAGGGGAAGGAATCATTTTATTTTTATGCCTTTTCCAAATACCCCTGTACCTGACTCCTAGTGACTATGGAAAATAGTAACACTATTTTTGCTTATCCTCCACAGTGACATTAACAAGAAATTAAAGATTGGAGAGAAACAACAGTAGAAAATTTCTTCCCCATTCATCACGCATATAGGCGTGTCCTACAATGGCCTCTAGGGGGGTGGTGGTGGACTGTGAATCTGTTAGTTGTTATCAATTAATATCCAAACTTAAAATTGACGTCCATTTGATCGCCACTTAGAAGTTTTTCTCTTTTTGCTTAAGGAATTCAATCAATACATTGTAATATCTTAGCCATACGGCGGAGTTTGGAGCCCTGTTTTTTGAGGAAATCTTTTCTTGAGCCCAACACAATGGTGCAGCTAAATGGATGCCATTTGTCACCAGTTAGTGGGAAACTTTTGAACAAGATAATGGAGTTATTCAACAATGTGATATGTGAAAAATCAAAGTTAAGGGCCTTGAGATTGACATCTCGTGGCATGGTTAGTAGGGTATTTCTTAACAAATGAGAATTTTTCTCAACCATCTAATTGTAAGTGAATATTTTCATATTGAAAAATAGGAAACATATGTATATTAGGTGAATTACAAGGAAAAAAATTGAATTTCCTATTAACGTGTGTATATTTTGGTGAATTTAACAACTTTATCAACATTTCATTGGAAAATGTGGCAAATATTTTTCAAAAATTTATTGATTGGAAAAATTAAATAATTAGTCGATTGCCAAAAAATAGCCCCTAAAAATACCTAATGGTTAGGTCAACATGCACAAGTCATACAAACAAAAAGTTTACCACGCCCTACATACCTCAAACACTTCTTCCCAAATACCATCAACTTTTCAATCAGAATGCACACCTTTTTCAAGCAGAACAGATTGCTGACCAAGCAGACCAAACAAAGGATTAGGGAACGAAGCAAAAAACACAAAGAGCTAAGTAAGGGTACATAGAACAAAGATCAAGCAGTACGAGTGTTTCAAGAGTTTTTGAGCTGACAGGATGAGGATTTTGAGGGGAATTTGGCACAGACAGCAATAAAATGGGCCTAGACGGGCAAACTGAAAAAAGGTGAATCCCAGACTGATTTCAAGCATTCTTTAGAAATATACCATATTCCTCCCAAATGAAGGCAAACTGCACCACAACAAACTTGATAAATGAAGAAAGAGTAGCAAGAAGGGAATAGAGATAAGACAGATCCAGATGGTAAGGATCATGTCATAGGTGAAAACAACATTTCAAGGAGAAATGAACATGTAAAATTCATACTGGCAAAGAAACACACTGTCACCAACAGTGAAGCAATAAAAATTTCTCAAATGGGGAAACAAATACAGGGGCCAATGCTGGGAATGATGTCGCATTGGGGTTTTATAATCCCACTGGACTACACTATACACCATCCCACAGGGCATCCAACTACTTACCCACTCCCCAATCTTAACCCTTGCACAGGTACAATGGCGGGTGCTTGGGGATCATATACATTCACCTGCACATATTGAGATACCCACAAACTAGTCTATCAGACACTAGAGAAAGATTGTTGCAAGTAAATGCAAAACAAAATGAAGGGATTTTAAGGCGTCAACAAACCAGGAAACTGAAGCAAACTAAAAGATAAAAACTCAGTCATTTTACGAGGACAACACACAATGCCCCACTAGTCGATGCTAAAGCACAACAAACACAAGTAGTATAAACCCCATAAGGACAACAAACACAAGTAGTATAGAAATGGTACATGGCTTCAACGTGAAGCATAGCCAAAGCAAGCCATGAAGCAATACCCTCAACTCACCCATTACATACAATAGGAGAGGGACAATGCAAACCAGAAGTAGGGGTTGGTTTTGGAGGGCAAGAAGAATGACAAAGAAGGTTGTGAGAGTAATTACAATATCAACCAAAGTAAGAATGAAACATACTTAGCAAACGAGAGAAAAAGGGACAAAGAGAGCCAAGAAAGCAAGGAGATATATAGCCCCACATCAACACCACAAATGTGGTCACCAGAACTATACGTCAATGAATTAATGAACATGAAAAGGAGGCTTTAAGCTATAGAAGTAAAGGAACAATACAAGGACAACTAGATCTAAGAAATCACATAATCCAACTAGTATCTAGCAGGAGAGAATAAACTACTCAAGGAACAAGTAAACAACTTGCAAAACACCATGTAAAAGAGCTGCAAGAGCTGATCATGATAAAACAAATTTGAGAACTGAAGACAGCGTAAGGAAATAAACCAAGTGCCCAACGGAAGGGATGTACCACAAATCAAAGAGATCCAATCCACAATTGTAAACATGGAAATAAAAGAAAATAACTCTAGAGACCTTATTGAGGATGCTAACTTATAGAGAAACAAGTCAAGATGCAAATAAGAGAAGAACAGGATACGCGTGATAGGGCTGCAAATATCATTATTAAAGGAAAATACCAACAAATTAACAAGGGACTTCCTTGATGACCAACTGCAATGGACAAGGTATGTTCATCAGAAAATAATAGAAGGGACAGACATGTAAGAGTTATATTGAAAAGCATAGAAAACAAGAACATGATACTAAGAAACAAAAGGTTTCTTAAAGGTACACAAACCTACCTAGATGAAGGCTTAACCCATGTACAACCAAAGTTTTAAAAATCGGAACCGGTCGAGGATTAGACCAGGAACCGAACCGAATCGGACGGTTTAAAACTTATGAACCGGTTTACTAAAAAATACATAAAATATTACAATTTTAATGAAAATAATATATTTTAAAGATTCCAAACCATGATTACAAACAATTAGAGACAAAATATGCAAAGTTTTCTCATGTATATACCATGTAAGGGTAAATATAGCAAAATGGCACCGAGTGCACTACATATCCAAAACAAAATACATAAACAATGAGGCTCTAAATGACCTATAGAGTCCAAAAACAATATGCTACAAGCTACTACATGTTTGATATCAATCATCAAACTCAACACCACTGCTAAGAATGGGATCCTCATCCTCATCAACGTCATCATGTTCCTTTGGCTCAGACACATCGGACTCCTCAGGGACATCTCATGAGTTGACGACTAGTGTTTGTCAGTCAAAGGATTAGTGGTTCATCATCCAAAGCCATCCACCCCAAGTCATCGGGATCAAACTCTGGCAGTGACTCTCCTCTACCCATTCTGAGGTTGAATCAATATCATCCAAGACAATGGGATCTGTATTAGGTATCCTATTCAATAATTGGTTGTGCCTTAGCCGGAGGTTGTATTGCATGAAGACAAGATCATTTAACCATTGTTGTTCCAAAGGGGGTCTATATAACATCATTTTAGGGTTAGGGTTGGAAAAAGGTAACTTGAAAGCTAAAATTGGGAAAAAAGGCAAAACCTGCCCCTCAACTATTTCAAATCGGTCGATCGGAACCGGTCGGTTTAATGAGTTTCGGATCGAACCTTGCAATCAATCGGCGGTTCCATATAGAACTGGTCATTGGTTCGATTTTTCTAACGGTTTGCAATTTTTTTAATGAACCGGTCGAATCAAACCGAAACCGGCATGGTTTTTAAAACACTATGTACAACAAGAAGATGGAAAAAATAGGAGAAAGTAAATGCAACAAGAGATGCAAGAAAATGGGCAAAGTTACATAATGGAAATGCCCAAATCAGCCACCGAATAAGACACAAGAAACATGGATTTGGGGGCCCCATGGAACACTTGACCATGGTAAGCTGGAATTGTAGGGGTTGTCTATGGAGGAGAGGTCCTAGGTTGGGGCCCATACTAAGGGGAAAAGACAATATTATTCTTACTCTTGAAACTTGTGAACATGATGGCTCTAGAGTCCCAAATTTTGGAAGGGTATAAGCAAATGTTAGTTTGGAACGTAAGGGGCATGGAAGAGTAACAACACTAATCAAAGAAATGTGATGTGGAATCATAAAAGTAGAGAAAGAGAACCCGAATAAACAATACATATGGTTGAAAATAACTGAAAATGAGTTATCAATTAGGCTCGATGCCTAATACTCTGCACCGAGAGACTCAAAAACATATAACAAAAGGAACTTAAATTGGGAAGATCCTTATGCATCATTAAAAAGTAATATTTAAGTATAGAGCCCGAATACCTATGAGGATTAAAAACATACGTCACCCTTCGCCTTACATCTCTTGAGCTATTTTGCACCTTGGGAGAAGTTTTGATAATAAGAGACTTCAATGCGAGGATAGTAAACAACCAAGCCCTCGGTATGGGAAATGAGGGCGGAGTGAAAAGCAATCCATTATGGCTACAAAAAAAAGACCAGCGTTGGGAAGGGACATTGCAAAATGGAAATGGGGGTGTTTCATACTATGGAGCAGAATTATTGGGACTATGTAGTTTGTATGACACAATTATATGCAATGGCATGAAAACATGGCCAAATTTAGGCAACATCACCTATAAAACATACAATGGCCAAAGTGTGATGGACTATGTTATGTGCTCACAGGCCTCTATCTTGAGACCTATGGATTTAAAAGTTGGGGACTGTGTTATAGAGCTGAAATCAGATCATAATCCAATATATGTAAAGTTTGACATTCACAAAAACAATCAACACAAGAAAACAAGCCTCACACAATCAAAAGAAGATACCTCTTCAGAGTAAAATCCTCATGACTCAAGAGAATCGAGAACTCCTCAAAGCAGCCCTTGAACAACACTTTTAGGAAGTAAAAAGTACGGCAGGCTGCCCAATAAATAACACTATGTTGATTCCATTAATTCACAAAGCACTAAGCGCATGCAAAAGATCTAGGCCTAAGAGAGGAAATACAAGTAGCTTTCCAACAAATCTGTGGCATGACGAAGAGAGCAAGGCAGCAAAGAGAACTTAGGATATACAAACAAAAAAGAAGGCTGATGAAAAACTGATACAGTCTAAAAATGAAAGTTATATGAGCACAAGAAGGAAAGAACTATTTATTTCCCTTGGAAAACACAACCCTAAAGGTTTTTGAAGGGAGCTACAGTTTTTAAAAAAGAGAAAGTAAATAAGGAATAATATCACAAATGCCCAGAGGTTAGAAAAAAGTTCCTCTGTGAATGAGTTCAAGATAAAGACATTCCCCATAATCAACACATCAACAGAGTGCTCCTCTGCAGCAGAGAATATTATTCAAGTCATAAAGAGACTTGTAGGGGATAAAGTGCAAGGCATAGATGGGCAAGAAGCAAAATATCTAAAATGGGGTTTAAAAGCATTCACACCGCACATCAAAGGCATATGCAATCGTGTCCTCCAAGACGGCTTCTTGATAGATTGGACGACTAGTGTCATTATCCCTCTTTGTAAAAGCAAAGTAACACTATCATGGTCAATCACCTTCTTGGAAAGCTATTTGGTAGCATGGTAGAGATCAGAATTAGCAACTAGGCGAGAAAAAGATGGAAAGAGAGCAAAAGGATAGGTGGGTTTCAGGCCAAAGCATTCCACTATCAATCATTGTGTCACTCTTAGGCACTTAATCGAAAAAGTATGGGATACACGAGGAGAAGAAGATTTTTGTTGCTTTGTTGACTGTAAAACATAGTTACCTAACTCTCGGGGACAAGTACTGAGGGACGGGGTTTCGGGATAAAAAAATTCCCAAATTTTGGGGACAACAGGGGCGGCTTTTAAAATACATAAAAATTAATATTTCAATATTTTAACTTTTTCCAAAAACATTTAGGGATTTAAATTGTATTTAATGTATTTTAGGTACTTTCAAGATTATAATTTGATGTTCTTGATAAAAAAACATCTTTTTAAAAGTAAAAACATCAGAAAACTTTTGAAAGATTTAAAAAAATTGGGAACGTACCCTCCAAGTCCCCAAGTCCACGAAACGTTCAAGACGTCCGAGACGTCACCAAAATCTAGGGGACGCGTACCCGCATAACAATGCTTTAAAAAAATACTTGACATAGTACCTAGAGGCAAAATTTGGAGCATAATGGAAGAATTTGGAGTACCAGATGAGTATAAAGCCGCAATTCATAAGCTTTATGAGCAAGTTAGGGCCAAAATCACAATAGGTGAAGGAATATCGAATACTTTACAAGCAACATTGGTTTCAAACAAGCATTTTCACTATACCCCACTTTGTTTGGGCTATACAATGATAAGTCATAGGAATGGGTAAACATAGTTGGTGGGGGAAATGTTCACTTAGCCAGCCATGTAGTAAAGCTAATTTTATATGTGGATGATCTTATCCTAATTGTAAAAACAATGCATAGTTTTGAGAGAACATCTAAGGGCTCTAGAGCTCTCCTGCCAAGAGGTTGTAAAGCAAGTGAATACCAACAAAACCAAATTCGTGACCTTTTCACTACAAAAATGAAACAAATTAACTTCCTTTTGAAGGAAGCGAGCCGGAAGTAATGGAAGAATACAAGTACCTCAAACTCGATTTTCACAACAAACTTAGTTGGGAGACTTGCAAGGAGAAACGAATACAAGGGGGTGGAAGGCTCTATACTCACTATGAAATAGATACAAGAATGCAAATTTTGGGATTGGTAAACCAAGAGAACCTTGTTCGGCTTGCTTGTCATCTCAGTAGTCCTATAGAATGTGAAGTTTGGGGCACCATTGTGTAGATCTAAAATGGAAATGGATAGAGCGTATATAAAATGATTTAACCACAAGCAGCCTCAAATTCAAAACATCAGTCTCGGATGAGCTTTTATTAGCTGAAACGAGTTCTCTCATGTTGGAGGCATCAACGATGACTTGAATGTTAAGTTATTTAAAAAAAGACAAAGTATGAAGACCCGTTGATGGTCGAGAATGGTGATAGAGGAAGAGCTAAGCAAAAGGAAGAACGCGTGTTTGAATCAAAACAACAAGTGGATGAGTAAATGGGGCATTAACATGCAAGAGAGTCCAAACACTAATGAGGAAATGCAACAATATGTGAGAAAGAACTTCAGGGCAGCCATGTGGACAAAGCAACATGGGAGGAAGAATGCATACTATATCAAAGAGTTTAATCACACATGGGAACATGATAAAAAGGCCTGCATAGGAGCAAAAATCAAGTGGAAGGTGAAAATGTTGATGGCTCAGTTGAGGACTAGCTCACATCATCTTAGGTGTGAGACCAGTAGGTGGACAATACCTAAAGAGGAATGGGAATGGAGAACATGCCTAGTTTGTCACAAGAGGGTGGTAGAGACAGAATGGCATTGTATTATGGAGTGCCCTACCTATAGTGATATCCGTATAAAGTATGAAGACAGCCTGAGAGTAGACAATCTAAAAGACTTGTTTGAAGAGAAGAGAGTAGACAAAAAAGCAAGATTGTTTATCAAGATCCACAGTAGAAGATCTATCATCAAAAAAGGATTGGAAATTTTACAAGACTAATAGGGCAGCACTTGTGGCTGGCAGTTGCATTAGCACGGTGCACCTTTGTTACAGCTCTTGGTCCCATAGACTGCTTGGTCCCATAGACTGCTTGGTCTCGTGGACATTATTAAATTAATCATTCGTTCATTCATTTTTCAAATAGATGTATTTAAGAAATTTGCAGTAGTTTCTAAACATGCTCAAATAGCTAAAAAATGTCAAGAACATTTTTTTGACACGGATTCTTCATTTACCATTCAAATCAAGAAGAAAAGATTACCGGAGCTCCTATTTCAATCACTAGTAGGAAAACCCCCTTCACATTCTTCATCTAGGCTTGGATGCTACAAATTCAGTTATGAGATCGTTTAATAAATTAATAAAACTCAATGGAGGACGCATGTCCACAACTAAAGTTTGCTTTGGTGGGCTATCTTGTTGGTATCTCCTGCTAGCTTGATAGTTTCTTCTTCTACCACATTGGCTTCTTCCTCATCAGGATCCTTGTCACCATCCAATCCAGACGTAATGTTATGATCCATACTAAAAATTCGTAGCTCTTTTAAATCTCACAAAGTATGAAACTAAAACTGGAATAACAATCTAAAATTGAATATAAAAATCTGAACAGGAGAGCCCTCTAAGTGAGAACACTTCAAAGATCTAAAACAGATATTATATTTGAATCCAAAAATCTGTGATATAGCTAGAAAAATATGAAATCGCTTCTTCCGAAGAAATGAAATTTGTAACAGAAAATAAAACCTAATATAACTAAAAATATAAGGCAGTACACACCCTGCAGTTGGCCAAGAAAATTAGTCTCCAATAGATTAATTACCTTGTAAAACCAACTGCAAATGCTTTCTCCAACCAACCTTAAACGAGCTTTAATGAAATAGATTCTTATCCATCCATAACTCGCGTGTTTAGAAGATAGCAGTAGGATAAGAACAGTTCTAAGATAAGCAAGGCTGTTTTCAGAAAGTTCTTAATTTAAAGAAAGCAAAGTAAAGAAAGAGAAGCCTAAAATCTTACTAATAGAAGACATGTACACCATTGAATGGGATGAGCTCAAATCGTAAAAATGGAGCTTCCAAAGCAAAGCCTTTGGTTAAAATCCCCAAAAGACGTGAGAAAGTGTTGAAATTGGGTAAAATACATAGTTACCTAAGTCTCAAGGACAAGGTGATGGGGAATCTAGGATGTCATGAAATTTCCCATATTTTGAGCACGGCTATTAAAATAATGCATTAACATTTATATTTAAATATTTTAACTTTATTTAGTCAGTGAAAATTAGGTGTTTAAACTTCATTTAATGTTTCTCAATGTAGTTTTAAGATTAGGGTTCAATGTTTTCGTTAAAATAACAAGTTTTAATTTATTTTTATTCTTTGGGGGAGGAGAGGAGAGGGAGTGGCAGTTATGTTAAAAAGTAATAGCATCAGGAAATTGATTTACAATTTTTTTAAGATTAAAAATCGGGGACATACCTTCCGAGTCCCAACATCCCCGAAATGTTTGGGACATCACCAAATTTAGGGATGTGTCCCTACGTAACATTGGTAAAATACCACATCCGACTCGCTTGATGTGATGTACCTCAACAAATGAGGTTGAGCATGTCCCAAGTGAATTTGATGAAAAAGATACCCCTTTTGGTCATAGTATCTAAGCCAAAGGTCACCCCACAAGGGAATTCACCAATTAAAAAAATAAGCTATGCGGAAATGTTTGTACAATATATTATAAAAAAATTATATACATACATACATACATATATATCGACTCAGTCTTTGGCTTAGTTTGTAATCATCAACCCAAGTTCCATTCCCATTGAGTCCATTGGACACTTTCAATAAGTGGCCATGGGGACACCTTGAGGTAGGGGTCGAACTTCTCCATGTGGACCAAGCGGAACATAATGGGGCACTCCGAATGTGGATCACTCAGCGGACATTAAGGACCCAAGCCCACCCCCATGTCCCACTTAGAGAAATTGCTCCTCCACCACTCCAGTTCATAGCTCTGGTATAATAAAAGTGTTTACCATCCAAAGTTTTGAATCCAAAGATAATGGCACATCTTCAATCTTTGTCACAGCTTGCGATCATAGGGAGATTCAACGAGAATATGGTCGTCTTCTTCCGCTCTTTCACTATGGATATCGAAAACTGGTCCAAAAACGTATGAAGTCTCCTTTTGCTCCAAGGGTTTCTTCGTGGTGCGGTTCAAGGTGGCAAAAGAGTATCAAAAATGTTTATCGGATGGTCTTTAGTTTTGGGGTAGCATAGGGTTATTCCTCACACCTTGGTTCCCTACGTTCGATCTGAATACTTTCTCGATCACAAAAATGCCTCGTGTGTGGATTCGCCTTCCAAACCTTCTACAACAGATTTCTAAGTATGCCCTAGAGGATATCGGTAATGCCCGGGGAAATTTATAAAGGAAAATTTAGATAGGGAAGTTGCGAGCCTTGAACCTTCGTCGATTCTACGTTGAGATTGACTTGAGTAAGGGTTTTGCCTGATAAGATTTTTATAAAATTGGGAAATCTTCAATATATCCAAACCTAAGATTATGAGAATACAACTTTCAGATGCCGCACATGCCGAGAAACTGGTCATCTAATGGCTGATTGTCCAAGGTAAGAAGTACCAATGAAGAAAGAATCCAATGAATAAAGGAGGATGGAACAAATCACCTGCAAACCAAGTTCACAACATAGATAATAAGGGGGAGAACGGAAAGAATCAACCCACCGAATCGAGGAATGATGCTAAGAGACAGGTCAATAAGGCTTCATCACTCAAGACAATAGTAGGCGGGCTGAAAAGAGGTCATGTATCCGATAACTCAGACAAATCAGATTCAGATCAAGAGTATCATCTTGACCCTTCCAATAACCTCATGATGGTGGTCTCTTTTGATCAAAACAATTAGCAATAGGTAAAGAAAGAAAAGGGCAAAAAAGGGCGGTTTGCCAATTTGCTTGAATACTACTCTCCGAATGAAGAGTGGTGATTTTAAGGGGCCAATCGGTTTGTCTATATAACCATTTTTTTTTTAGTTTCATGGTGGCTCCTTTTTTGTTTTATCTACAAATGCCACCTTGTTTTTCGCATATTTCGTTTTAGAAATAAGGGAGGTGACCCAAGAACCCCCGGTTCATAGCTCAGTAAAAAGCGTTTTCTTATCATAAAAAAGTACATACATATATATATATATATATATATACATCATAGTTACCTAAGTCTCGGGGATGAGGGGATGGGGAGATGGAGGGACGGGGTTTCTGGGATGAGAAAAAAATTCTAAATTTTGAGGATGGCAAGGGGACGGCTATTAAAATAGTATGTAAAATATTAATATTTAAATATTTTAACTTTATTCAATGAAATTTAGGAATTTAAACTCTATTCAAGTTTTCTCAAGATTATAATTTAATGTTCTTCATAAAAATAACAACTTTTTAAAAGCTAAAAACATCAGAAGTTTTTTGAAAGATTTTTAAAAATAGGGGACGTCCCCTCCAAGTCCCCAAGTCCCTGAAACGTTCAGGACGTCACCAAAATCTACGAGACGCGTTGCCGCATAACATTGATATGCATTTTACTCATTTTCATAATGTTGGTCCATAAAAGATAAAGCACTCATAATATTGTGTATTCAATGAACTTCAAAAGATTCAACATGGTTACAATATCATATATACATGATTATAATCTGGATTGTAGAATATATCATCTAGATTTTCCTCATAATCATCTCCATGAATGCCACGAGACATGACTCCACTCCCACTAGCTGCACTATCCATCTTATAATATCCCCTTCTCAGTAGAAGACCCTTAGCCCAATTTTGTTTCCGACGGCTAAGGGAGGAATAAAAGGGAAACTTAGTCATAATGAATTAATCATAAAGTGCATCATAAAATATTATTATAAGCACTTTTATTAATTTATTAATGACAAAGTTAAAAAAGAAAAGAAAAGAAAAGGGACAAAATGAAATTAGAAAAAGAAATGGTCGCTTTATTTTATTTTCCCCTAAGGAAAAATTCAAACCATGTGCAGGAGAAAAAATGTAAAGAAAAATATTAAATGCCAGGAAAGAAATCTAATTGGTGGTTATGGGTGGCTAAAAGGCCAAGATTTGTTATAAAAACAAGTAGACTTACAAGGAAAGCATCTCTTTTTGTTTATGATAATTTTCAAATTTGTGGTGTAAGCTTGCATGTTTTCCCTTGAAACTCCAAAGGACAAGATCCCTTTGAAGTTGGCTTTAGAGGACGAAAACTCTTCTTTCTTTTGAGAGGAAGCCCTACCCAGGGGTTTCTACTAATTTTCAAGGTTCTACTTAGAATTGCACCGATATTTGAGAAGAAAAGTGCAGATTTATATTGTTTCCAGCTAGGGTTTGAAGACACAAGTGTTTGGGCAGATTTCTACCTTCAAATTCAGCCTAATCTAGGGTTATCTACACCCCTGTGGGTGGAGTTTGACACATTCTAGGGCACGGTTGTCCCGGATCTCATCACCAACATCTTTGTCATATTTTTAGAGGCCAAAATCAGCTAAGTTGCATATTTTTGGGCTGAGGAAACTCTGTTTTCAGTCTTGTCTGAGAGTTGTTCATCTGCAGATTTTAATAAATAAATTTCAGCCTTCAATTGATCCAAATCTGGTATTTTTCTAATGTTTTTGTCCTTATAAATATTGTTGATCTGTTTGGGATAATAAAAGAGTGGTTTTGAATGATTTTCACTCCTAGAGCAAGTCGCATTTTTCTATATAAAATTCAGATCTGCATCATTTGTTTCAAGCATTCTCTTTTATAAATTGTTATTTTGGATTGGATTTTCAGCTATTCCATTTAGAGGCAGAAATTTGTCCATTAGGTACATTACAGTGGTATCAAAGCAGTGTATTCTCCCACCCTATGGAAAAAAATCAGATCTGAATGCAACCAAGAAAAATTCTTATAGTCTATCAGAGAAAGAATACTCCAAAGAAGGTGACAATGGAAGAGCATGATTAGAGAGCTCCTCCTAATGATAAGCTAAGCTACATGCATGAAGTGATCACAAGGAGTCAGAGAGAATTACAGCAGTCTATGAGAGAAAGTCAAAGAGATATGCATCATGTATTGAGGGAATCTCAAAGGGAAATGCGTGAAGCATTGACCGGTTCCATCAAAGATTTGGCAAAGATTCTACAAGGGCACAACATATCTACAAATCAAGGAGCAACCAACAATGGTGAAGGAAGCTCTATTGGACCAGTTAGAACATCAGTCAAGCCTCCACATCAGATTTTTAGAGCCAAGTTTCTCCAAAAAGAGGAACAACCAGTTGAGGAAGAAATTCCAAGTGATGTTGATGACATGGAAGCATGGGGTAAAGAGTATGCAACACTCAGTTTCAAGGTAAGAGCTATGTTGTCCTTTGAAGATTTTTGCAAGTTGAAAGATAGTAAGGGCACCAGAAGAATAGAAGATCTCAACAGAGAAAACCACCATGCAAAAATTTGAGAGGAAGCAACCCATAGAGTATTCCACCATGCAAATTGAAGGAGAAGAAGCTTCAATGGAAAAAGGTATGACTCTAATGAGCAAAATATTTGTATTAGTGGGGAAGGCAAAGAGGAACAAACATTGTTTGTTGGATGCAAAATTGAAAAAGATGTTTCAATCCAAAAGGTACCTATCAATCTTCCAAAGAATGAGTCATCATATGAGATGAATTTACCAAGCAGTAATGTTGATGAGCATGAATTTGTGAAAGGTGTTGATTCTTGTTCCACTTGTTTTCCATCTAAAATCATGAGTCACAATAGGGGTAATGTTGTTTTAAATCTTTTGGAGGGTTCTAAATCAGCAACAAAAGGTAAACATTTTGATGATCTTCTTTATAAGGAGGTTAGTAGTAGCAAGAATTTATTGCATCATCTTCATACTATGTTATTACAGCAGTGAACAGCACCTTTGGGGCAACCAAAGGGAGCATTTGGACAACCAAAGGGAGCATTTGGGCAGCCAAAGACTTCTTCATCAAGTGGGCCAAAGACACCAAATTTTGTACAGCAAAGGACAACTAGTGGGCAGCAAGATATGAGGAATGGTACTCCTCAAGTGATGGCAGCCAAGAGAATGGAAGGTTCCTTCAAAAAGAGTAGATCTCACGAAATGCAAATTATGTGGTAAGCGGTACATCTTCTCTTTTATTGCAGCAGTGTTATCATGATGATATTCAGCCAATTTTGGACAAGGTTGCTAGGGAATTGATACAACAAAGTCAAGTTATCATGAAGACAGAGGATGATGAGGATATTGGTGATACTCCAAGGTATGAAGAGGATAATAATGGGTCATATTTATTGCTGCACAATAAACCATTTCAGATTTGCTTTTCTCATGCTAAGTATAGTAATACAAATTGCAATATCGAGCATATGGATCCCTTGTTCTTAATTCATGATTGTGAGCATCATGAGAGCTACATAATTTGACAATAGCTCTCTCACTTGACAGGTACAAGATCTCGAATCTTAGAGCACTATAGCATGTTTTGTCTTGTGCACATGGTACTTGGACAGATGAGTTACAATTGCTTGAGGGCAAGCAATTTGGAGAAGGGAGGATTGTAATATCTCCTTCTCAGTCGAAGACCCTTAGCCCAATTTTGTTTCCCAACGGCTAAGGGAGGAATAAAAAGGGAAACTTCGGTCATAATGAATTAATCATAATATCCATCTTATAATATCCCCTATCCATCTTATAAGCTCCCCTATAATATCCCCTATAAGCTCCACTATCCATCTTATAATATCCCCTTCTCGGTTGAAGACCCTTAGCCCAATTTTGTTTCCCGACAACTAAGGGAGTAATAAAAAGGGAAACTTAGTCATAATGAATTAATCATAAAGTGCATCACAAAATATTATTATAAACACTTTAATTAATTTATTAATGACAAAGTTAAAAAAAAAAAAAAAAGTGACAAAATGAAATTAGAAAAAGAAAGGGTCGCTTTATTTTATTTTCCCCTAAGGAAAAATGCGACCCATGTGGAGGGGAAAAAGGTAAAGAAAAATATTAAATGTGGGGAAAGAAATCTGATTGGTGGTTGTGGGTGGCTAAAAGGCCAAGATTTGTTATAAAAGCAAGTCGACTTGTAAGGAAAACATCTCTTTTTGTTTATGATAATTTTCAAATTTGTGGTGTAAGCTTGCATGATTTCCCTAAAAACTCGAAGGACGAGAACCCTTTGAAGTTGGCTTTAGAGAACGAAAACCCTCTTTAAGCTTAGAAAGAAGAACGAAAACTCTTCTTTCTTTTGAGAGGAAGCCCTACTTAGGGGTTTCTATTGACCGATATTTGATGAGAAAAGTGCAGATTTATATTGTTTTCAACTAGGGTTTGAAGACACAAGTGTTGGGGCAGATTTCTACTTTTAGATTCACTCTGATCTAGGGTTATCTACACCCTGTGGGTAGAGTTTGATTCATTCTAGGGCACGGTTGTCCCGGATCTCATCACTAACATCTTTGTCATATTTTTTAGGCCAAAATCAACTAAGTTGCATATTTTTATGCGTTGAGGAAACTTTGTTTTCAATCTTGTCCGAGAATTGTTCATCTGCGAGATATTAATAAATAAATTCCAGCCTTCAGTTGATCCAAATCTGGTATTTTTCTAATGTTTTGTCCTTATAAATATTGTTGATCTATTTGGGATAATAAAAGAGTGGTTTTACTTCAGTTTTGAATGATTTTCACTCCTAGAGCAAGTCGCATTTTTCTATATAAAATTCAGATCTACATCATTTGTTTCAAGCATCTCTTCTATAAATTGCTATTTTGGATTGGATTTGCGGCTATTCCATTTAGGGGCAGAACTTTGTCCATTGGGGACATTACATCATCCTGTGTAGAATATCATGGATTGTCATCATCAATACCGAAAGCGGTGAAAGTTGGGCAAGAGTCACAAAAAAAAAAATTTAAAGTCACTAAAGCATCAAGATAAATATCCCAAAGTTTGTTGGGACCTCTAATATAGCCTTTGATTTTTGTACGATAGGAGGCACATATACAAAATCCTCAACCTTCTTGGATGCTAATGTGTTCCATTTCGCTAAGTGGATGAAGGTATATGTACTTCAATTCTGCGCTTTGAAGAATTATTGGCCACCTATTACATAATTAGAAATTTCAAATTAGTAAATTATATACTAACTTAAAGTTTTACTTGATAAACAACAAACTTTTGATTTCATTTTATACTATGAGAGGATTTTTATGGCAGCGGGTCGTAGGTACTTGGCATCATGTCCATGTACATACTACCACATAACTAGGGGCATTGTGTACTTATCACATAAAGTGCCTCAATTTCGCTTATGCTACCACTAGACGTGAAGACAAAGATCCACATTTCATAGCATACCGCATTAGCTACGAGATGGACCAAGAAAAAAGCCTTCGGGATGTTGCCTAGTTCCATTTGCAACTTCTTGGTCATTATATGATGGTTGACTATCAAGTAGTCCCAAGTATTTTATTGCTATAATATTTGGGATTCAGGGCATAGGCAAGGAGATGCAATGGGGTGGTCATTATATTCCATCTCCCCATGATAACATTCTTGACTTCATTGTAGAAGTTTTCTTGAAGATCTTGCTCTTTCTTTTGTATGATGTCTCTAATTTTTTCAAATATAGTCAATGCCATCACAAGTTTCCCCTATGCAAGCATGATCTTTGTCTGCATATCTAATCATGGATAAAACTAGCTTAGTAAAACCGAGGCAAGTACTCAACCTCCACCTACCAATCATCATCAAGTATCAATGATTTTATCTTGATGGCTCGCTCTATGTTTTTTTGCCTCAACACGCACCAAACTTTATCAATCACCATATTGCTTAAGGCTTGATAATCTCGTTTCAATAACCTATTAAAAGAAATTAAAACAAGTTAATAAAGCACAAATTTAAAAGAAAATCAATTGATACTTTTATAGAATGTTAGAAAATAAAAATTAAAAACTAGAATATTGTTCCCTTACCTTCAACAACTCCAACCTTGAGAATCTCCTAAAGATAGCCTAAGACATATGGTGATTCGTGACAAACATCTTAATCTCATTTGCCTCGTATAAATCTCCTCTATCTATAGGAATTTTCCAATCTTTTGTAGCATCAAATTCAATGTGTGTATTGCACACAAGGTGTCCAAAATATGTGCTCATATCTACCCTCTACAATCAACCTTGTTGCTCTACGTTTTTTTGTGTTTATCCTGTGATGCCTGGACAACATTTTGTGGGTCAACCGACTCAATAGCCTCAATCAAAATATCAGCAATAAATTGAGCATCTCTCACTGCACCCTCACAATCAATGGCCTTTAAGAACATTACCCATTTAGGGCATATTGCAACAATGTTGATTAGGAGTCTATTTTGAGCATCTTTCCATCCATCTGAAATAATAGGCACCCCCAAATCCTTCTAGGAATCCCTAATTGGCTGCAAATAAGTATGTATATGGTCCACTTCTTTCGCCAACAATGATGTTCAAACCTTCTAATAACAAGGGCCTTTGTACCTTTGTGGTACGTCATTAATATCTTTCACCATTTGTTATCAATATAGTGACCGCAACACATTGAAGGGCAGCCCACATACATAAATGCATCGAGCAGACCAACTCATCAATAATATCACTTTTCTCAATTGCAAAAGCTTGTTCTAATAGACCTTTTGTTCTCTTTCGTGAGGTGGCCTCTTCCTCTAAGGGAATTTCAACTTCAAGTGGTTGAGTCGGAGTTTGAATGAAATGATGGTTTGATGGTGTGGGTGGTTTTCCTAAACCCCTCCTTTGCAAAGGAACGGTTCTAGATCTAGCTCTTGCAGCTTGCAAGTCAGCCTCCTCTTACTCTTTTATGTACATCAAGTTGTATGTTTTATCAACCTTGGTACACTTTTAATCCCCGTTCCCACTATTCCAATCAAATGAGCTTTGAGTCGGGTATATGAGGACTTAAATTGCATATTGCAATGATTGCATATCCAAGATTGAGAGCCACCACCAACAAGGTTCTCCACCACTTGTACATGTCTCCAAAGAGGAGAAGCAGGATCATGTTTTGTGGGAATCAGGATCTTTCCCTGTGAGCCCTCCCTTTGATTTGTTCCCTATGCCCTCCCCTTGAAGCTAAACTTGATGCTATTTATATTTTTTATCTCAAAGTTCAAACCTACAATGAAAAATAAAAACAATAAACAAAACTACATCTTACACAACCTTTTATGTTTTTGATCACCAAATTCGCCATGAAGGTGTGAGGTGAAAGCATACACAAAGTTCGAACTTTATTTTTTTAAAACAGCAAAAGACTCTTATAAACAGCAAAAAACCTAAACCCTAGGTATCCTATTCCGATTTTGATCACCAAGTCTACCATATAGGTGCAAGGTGAGAGCATACTCACAATTTGGATGATATTTTTAATTAAAAACAGCAAAAGAACTATATTATACAACCCCAAAAAAGAAACATGCAAAGAAAATCTTAGATTTGTTTCCTTTACATAGAGTTTAAAAATTAAAACTGCATATCATGATTAATGATCATGAATGATGAGTGCATTGTCCATACATCATTTGTGATCATTGATCACATTAACATTTTCTATAAAAAAACAAAAAGGAGTTCGAAAGAAACTTGATTTTTCCTTCTTGAAGTTGATCCACTGCTTCCAAATCCACTTCTAAACTCCTTGATGCTCTTACCTCTTAGTATCACCTCCTAACCTTTTCCTTCCCACTGCTCCTTGATGCCTCTTTGCTCTTCACAATGCTGAATGTTAGTTTAGTGAAAACTGAATTCAAGAAGAGAAAGACATGAGTGTGATTTAGAATGGACCAAGGATGTACTTATATAGCTTTTAGGAAGGTTTGGTGGGTAGATTAGGGTTAGAAACAATAAATACAAAAAAAAGTGTGTTTTTTTGCTTTTTAAAAACCATACTGCCACAAGTACAGCTCAGAAACGCCATAGGTACAGCCCAGAAATGTTCAGTACGACAAAGCCATAGTCGTGGTGTTTCTAGGCTATACCCAAGGCATGCAATTGTTTCAGATCCGTTTCAACTTTCAGCTTCGTTTCCATTTCTATACTCATTTCTTGAACATTTCTACAAGGGTAGGGGCAGATGGGGACGTTTTCATGCATCATAGGCCATGAGTAATAGAAGCCATATAGGTCTAACTAAAATCCATGCAAGGATTTTTACAAACACTAACTAGACTTGCAAAAACTAATTAAAGGCATGTTTTTATGTTCAAGTCTTTGCATTGAGCATGCAATGCAAGATGTTTTTCTAGATTTTATTTTTCTTTCCATGCCACCAAGTACACGGCTTCTTAGAGCACAATAAGAATCTCAATCCAAGTAGAATAAACAATCAAGTTGCCCATCCATCCTCCAAAAAAGAATGGTGTTAAAACAAACAAGAAGAACCTTCCAAAATTAATATAAGGAATCTATGAATATTATGTCTTCCAGGACATAAATTAAAACCTAAAAATTATAGTCTTAGAGGTAGTGTTACGCGGGGATGCATCCCTAGATTTTGGTGACATCCTAAACGTTTTGGGGACTTAGGGACTTGGAGAGGACATCCCTTATTTTTTAGGAATCTTTGAAAAGTTTTTGATATTTTTATTTTTAAGTCGTTATTTTTACCAAAAACATTAAATTATACTATTGAAACTACCTAAAATACAATTTAAATCCTATTTCATTGAATAAAGTTAAAATATTTAAATATTATTTTTATATATTATCTTAATAGTCGTCCCCATGTCATCCAGATGATTAATGGAATTAAGGTTCCTTTACACTTTGCAAGAGTTTGGTGTAGGTCTAACCAAGTGTCGTGATGCAAGACTTCACATAATTCGAGAAGACCATGCACACGATAGGAATTCATAGTGTATCCCGTCAACGTAAACTAGTGGATGCTCCTTAAGGAGCATGTGTAAGCCGGAAGTGATTTTGGCAGAGAGGGTTCTTTAGAAGGTGTGTTGTTATATGTTGGGAGTATTAAAAATATTTGGGAATTTTTTTGCCGCCGTCCCCCTTTGTCCCCCATCCCCATGTCCCCGAGACTTAGCTAACTATGGTCTCCGTAGTTATTAAAAATCATGACCTTAGTCTTCCGAGGTTAACCACTAGTTGTCAAGGATGGCCAAAGTGAGTAAGGTCTTTGCAGACCACCAAGAGAATGAAAGAGGAGGACTGTATCGCTAACAAAAATGTACTGCATTTAATAGATGATGCAATATACAATCATCATAGAGAAGGCCAACCATCGGAGAAATCCTTAAGCCCATCTATTAAAATCCTAAATAGAGTCGAAGAGAGAGGGAAGCCTTTTTGACTCCATTAGCACTCTCCACAAAGTTAGAGTACTCATGAGAAGTCTAAAACTAACTAGTAATCTTGTCTTATAAAGCCTCATAACCACACTAATAACGAGCTCAAATGTACCAAGAACATGGAGACTCTAAATCTAAAATTGTTTGGAAATAGAATCAAATAACTTTTTGAAGTCGCGGGAGCAACATAAGACTTTATGAGACCGATAAAAGCTTTTTTAGTGATGGCACAATGAATAAAAATCTGAAATGGGGATAATATTCTCTAAATAAGAAATGTTTAGACCTAGGGGCTTTGCATAAGCTAAAGTCCAACTTAGGGGACTTGTCCCAAGAACTTGTAAATATTGTAATTTGTTTCTTGAGTGTGTTTCAGATGGCATTGCCCCTAGTGGCTTTCTATGTTGAGCATTTCTTACCCATTTTCAATTGCACCATCATTCAACGACATTACCTCTAACATCATTAGTCGCACGACTTGAATTTCCTTGGTTAATCGAGGTGTGATCCCAACATTAACAAGTTGAGATTAGCCACCATATTGTGTGAGATGAAATAATTGATGTCTTTTCCCTCTTTAGGTGGTGGATAATGAGGAGCACATAATTTTCTAGGGGCCCTATCTATTATGAGATCTAAGGGGGATATTGTTGTTTTTACAGAGACTTGGGTAGTTCTTTATCCACATTCTTCTAGTACCATGATCGAAGGTGCTTGGTCCTTTTTCTTTAGGAGGTTCTAAGCAGTGTCACGCGGGGACACGCACCCCCGTCCTCAAGCCATCCCGGGCGTCGGGATGTCTCGGGGACTTGAGGATAGGAGCGAAACGCCCCACACGTCCGGAAATGTAAAAATTGAACGGGACGTCCCCTAATTTCAGGGAACACACCCGATATGTCCTTGGTGCTTTATGAAAAAAGGGACGTCGTGACATCCTTGGGACGTTTGAGGGACGTCCCTATGTCCCCTAAGGCCCAACACTTTTTATTATTATTATTATTATTTATTTTATTTTTTTAAAATGTCTTTTTTTCTTTTACAATCATGTTGATTAATGAAGACTTGTTTTTCATTGTCATATTGATATTGTTGATGTATCATTGTATCTCTATCTAGTATGAATTATCAATGTATCTTGGATTCTCGGTCCAATTTCTATGTTAATGTCAATGACTCAATATGAAACATTGAAATATGAACATTGAATATTAAATATAGCATTTTGGGCCTTGGCTTATGTGATGAATAATTGGATTAATGGTTTCAATCTTCAAACTTTCAATTTTAAGTCTTAGTTTATTGAAGTATTCATGTTATATTTGTAATATATATAAATTTTATATATTTTTTATTAGCCGTCCCCTTGCCATCCTCAAAATTTGAAAAAAATATTGTCGTCCCGAAAACCGCGTCCCACCGTCCCGAGTCTTAGGTAACTATGTTTTGAGGCATCATAACCAAAAACTAAAAGATAGACAGAACACAATATCCATAATACGAAAACCAACTCAGAAAACACTACACAATGTAGAATCAAAAGCAATTGGGATAATCCTTTGTAATAATAAACAAATCAGATCTATGTATGTACACATATTCAATTTCCCATCTTGTGTCCTTGAAACCTTCTGATAGACATTAACCATCCTACGGAATCTTATTTGTCTAGGTGCCCACAAACTTGTTCATGTAGTCAGACTTCTTAGTTAATGACAAGCAAATTCAATCATATCCTTGCAGTGGATTCCCTCCACAGGTTCTGATGCATCCATTGTTCTTTACATGGATACAGCTTCCTCTTTGTAGATTTCTGTTCTCTTTGGAGGATTTGGTACCTTGGAGCAATCCATGACATTCTTTGTTCCCCCTTGCTTTTTGCAGTTTCTGCAAGTGTCTTAGATCCATACAAACCATTTCTCAACACAACATAAGTGCTTAGTACATAGAGCCACACCGTGGTAAGGATTAAGTTTCTGACAAGCATTTTTCCTAAACTGACTACCTTAAATGAAAAGCAAACTAAGACAGGCAATATGAAAATGAAAGAAATTATGTTTCCAAGATGAACTTTGAGAGAAAATTTGTGTGGAAAAGAGATTAAGTTGACATTTAGACCACACTTTGTGGCTCATCATCAAGATGAATGATAGAATTACAGATTGGAGATCCTTGTATAGAACTCCAACTACAATCATGAGGGAAACCCTTACAAGTGAGGATACATTTAATGCTATTTCTCCTGGCATTAAAAATTTCTGTTAAAAAACAATTAGACCTTAGCTTCGAAGAGTCACTTAAATCTGATCCATCATCTATATTTAGATTATTCAGATGCTTCCCATTCTCCATAGCTTCCCTTAGTTTTTGTTTCATGAAGTGTTGCACCTTAGCCCGGATTTTAGAAGCCTCTAACCAAATTTCTTGAAAAGTTTTGTGAGAGTCCCCTACTAAAGTGGAGCTCTTGATCATGTAGGTCTTTTGTGGCCTTAAGAATATCACGAATTCTGCTTAAAGGTATAAAGACAGATTTTATGTTGTTCCTCAGAATTTTTACTATTTAATTAGATATCCCTTCACTGTATGGTGGAAATTATGTTAATGTCCACATATGACCAAAGTAGGCCAATGAGGAAACAGCTACAATAGTGTTAGTAGCAAGTGCCTAATGCATCTCCCACAGAAAAAATATTAACTAGATTAAAACAAAAGCACCAATCAAATGTTAATCCAAACACCCTAAGGTATTTTAGGAATACAAGGGCAAAGCTATGAGATTACAGTCCCCATAAAAATAGTATGAAGAGGAAAATAGGAAAGTTTTACCATGTCACCATGACTTCTCCAAAAAGAAGGCCCAAATGAGCACTAAGAAACTTCAAGAATGAGCATAAGAAAATATAAGGTGGTGGTTGGCTACAAGTTGGCTAAGTTTTAAATGGAAATGGAGACCAATCGACATAAGGTGTTCATGATTCAAACATTCATACAGCATCAGAAAGTGAGAGTCACTATCAACCACTTGAATTATATGGCTTGGAGAAAGGTATTCGGCATCATGTGCCCTTTATGCCAACCAACTTCAAATATCCTATGCCTACATGTTACCATATACCTCTCCCAGGAAATAACTGACATGGATGTTAGGAGAGCAGACTCTGATTCCTCTGAGGATAAGCTCGAACAACTCTTAATCCCAGCCACACTCCAGAGGACATTTTTAGACCCTATATTGGTGAATCTACAGTCACTGATAAGTCTATAGACCTTTATTTTGCTATTGATAAAGACTATGGGTGTTTGCTTTTTTGTATCTCATAACCATTGCATTCTTATAGCCATTACCATGCATTGTTGCAGTTACTTAGGGTTGTACATCTTCATAGGAAACACATTTTTATATGTATTTCTATCTCTAGTTCCTTAGGGTTGTACTTTTTATTTTTATGATTTAATTGCTCCTTTCTTTAGCTATCACAGCTGGTTGTACTGTCATTTCCAAGTCATGTGGACTATTTTGGTCATTATTGGACATTGGTATTATTTCTTTCTTTTGTTGAATTCAAAACTCTGCTTGGGCAACTTTTGCCACTTGCCATTCAATTAATGGTATATGAAATTTGCATTTCATGTATACAAGGCCCTTGAGCAAAATCAAAGCAATGACTAGATATCTTCCATTTATGTCATGTCTAGATATCTTCCAATCATAAATAGAGTATCGTCCATTCACATTTTAGAAATTTGGAATGTTTCTTTTGCAGTCTTACCAATTGAAATACCTGCATCATGCTCACTCGTCTACGCAATAGAGGGACATCAAAACTCCGCCATTTACAACCATCACAAATACTCTCCGGGCAGGGGCTGGTGAGGAATGAAGTAGTGGAAAAACAAGAGCTAATTCAGAAGCAACCTCATGAGAAATCTTTCGGTCCAAGACGTCAACAACATGAATCCCCTTCTGTTGCTGAGTTGTTTGATTTAACTAAATTGGAAGAGAGAGCTAGGGTAGGTGGAAGAACAACTCGGCCTTGAAATGCATGGCCTTCCTAGACCAAATAACAATTTGGAGACGGAACACCATTTCATTCACAAAAACCTGGGGTTAAGCTCTTATTCAACCTAGATTATCCAATTTCAATCTGATGAAGGTCGTTTGAAGGTGCTTAGAGTCCATACATGGCAGATACTCATATGAGAACTCCTAGCAAGTATATTAATATAATACTTGAACCATTTTTTCCAACTATCTGTGTATAGTGTAGCAAACAATAGGTTTATTTTTTGGGGACTATAAATTTGTTAAATGGTTACGTTCTCATATTAGTGAGTGGTTTCTTAATATCCTTCATAGACCTGTTCATTGGAAAGTAGCCAGTTCTGGTAATCTTTGGTTTTGTACTGGGTAGCCAGTACGTGGTACAGCTCTGGTACGAGTACAAGGATCTGGTATGCTGGTATGGCATTTTTGGGGGGCAGATATGTCACTTGCGTACAGTCATACAATATATATATATATATATATATATATATATAATATTAAAAAATATAGCCAAATAAGCAAAATATCAGCCTTATACATGCATAGAGTAAACAAAATATTAAATAAGTGAAATAGCCACAAAACATATTGATAATTCAATGCATTTTGTCATGATATTCATTGATTGAACTTAGAACAAGTACATTGTTCAAATGTTACAATGTATACACAAAAATCAAGATAAATCAGCATACTAATAGTCTAATTATAATCATAATCAAATGGCTCTCCTCCAATGTCTTCAACGAGAGCATCATCACCATCATGTGGTTCATTAGAACCACAAGCATCAGGAGTAGAACCACAAGCATCGGGAGTAGAACAACAAGCATTTGTAATGCCACTCCCACTAGCTCCACCATGCAGGTCATGCAAAGTATGCTCTAGCTCCAGGTCTAGCAATGAAAGTTGGGCAATGGAAGCATTCAAGTCTAGAGTCTCTAGGTCTATATCCCAACACTTTGTTGGCCCTTGCTTGTACTCATCCTTCTTGTGTGATAGAAAGCACAAGTTAGAATGCGCGAAGACCAAATCCTCCACCATTTTCGCTCTTAACTTGTTGCGGTTAATTGAGCGGATAAAGGAGTATGTACCACAAGTCCTCTCAGTTGAAGAAGAACGCGCAACCTATTGAGGCAAGCCACAAAGTCAATGCAAAATTAGAATTTTAAATTTATAAAAGTAAAAACTTAAAGAAAAAATTAAGTAATTGAAAAATTAAAATCTTACTTGTGATAACACTTTATATAGCAAGTGGCATGAGGTAGTTTTGTATGCTTGCCCATGGAGGCATCACCATGAATAGCATCCATCTTGTACTTGTCATGAAGAGCGCTAATGGAGTGATCCTTGGAGGATATGAAATTCACAAATTCTGATCTAACCAAGTCTTCTATTTTTGGATCCGAGAAGAGTCAAAGCAAATGCCACCTTATACGCCTCACTAAACTCAACACCCCTATACGATGGGACCCTCTCGGGAAAAGAAAGATCTCCGCATTGTAGCATTTTGGAGTAAATGAAAAACAAGAAGATGCATTGAGATGGTCATTTTGTTCCACCTTTCAAAGAGATGTGACTGCACTTCCTTTAAAAATATCTCTGTAGGATCTCGCTCTTTGGCATTTATGGTGGTCTTAATCGACTCAATCATTGAGTCGATTTCATCATAAATCTCACCCATACATGGATGATCCATATCAACAAATTTCAACATACTCACGATGGGCTCGATAAAATTGAGCTAGTACTCCACATGATCCCACCATGCATCATCGAGGATCAACAATTTCACATTTCTGGCCCTCTCACTATTTGCTTGCCTCCATACACCCCACATGTTGTAACCAATGCCACTCAATGTCACTCGCACCTTCACAAGTCATCTCAAGACGAGCGTGTGTGAGGCAAATCAAGTCTTAACAACCTAATAAGAAATTAAAACAAATAAAATTAAGACAAGTAAAACATTCAAAAATCAAAATTCTACAAATTACAAACTTATAAAATTAATTTAATGAATTTATTAAAATAAAATTTAAAAATTATTTTAAAAAATAAAGAATGTTACCTTTAATATACAACGTCAAGAATCTCCAAATGAACGTTTGGAACATGTGGTGGTCGTTGATGAACATCTAGATCTCACTTGCCTCCTCATAGACTTGTTTGCTCCAAGCAATTTTTGTGTCCAATTTTTGTAACATTAAGTTTAGGGAATGAAGAACGTAAGGTGTCCAGAATATGTGCTCATACCTTTCCTCAACCAACAACCCACAAGCTCTACAATTTTTTGCATTGTTCGTTACAACTTGGACAACGTTTTTAGGCCCCACCACCTCAATAGACTATAAGGATGTCAGAAATGAATTGGGCATTCTTCACATGACCCTCACAATCAATAGCCATCATAAACATTGCCCTTTAGGGCACACTGCAACCACATTGATTAATGGCCTATTTGACATATCTTTCCATCCATCGGAAACGATGGACACCCCTATTTCGATACATTGATTGTTTATGGGCAGCAATGACTCTACAACTAGTTTTCTTTCTTTTGACAATAAGGTGGTGCGCACCTTTTCATACCCTTGGCTAGTGTACCCTTTAGGGGCTTCATTAATACATCTCACCATATCCCACCAATATGGTGATCTAACATTAAAAGGGACACCACATGCGTAAATAAAATGCCCAATACCTTGGTCACCATGTCCCTCGCTTTCCAAGTGGAATGCCTTTTCCATTGGGCCTACATCTTTTTGTTATTTTGTGATCAAGAAGTGAATCATCTTCCTCCTCCGGCTGCAACAAGCGTAGACAAAAATGGGTGATCTAGGGCCACAACATCAACAAATGGAGAAACAGGTGGCTTGCTACTCAATCTTCCTTTTTTCCATAGGATGCTTGGATTTTAGGGCAGTTGTTACATCTGCATCCTCTTGTTCTTTGATGTATGCAAGGGTATTTGCACGTGGTAACCCCTTTCCATCAAGCCCTCCACATGGTCTAATTTTGTGGCCAACAACCCCACATAAATAGGACTGTATGAGCTCTTAAATTGTATTTTACATTACGAGCAAATCTACCTAGTAGTTGCTCATATATGTGTGACATGCCTCCAAAGGGGGAAGCATGGATCGAATTTGAAGGGGATACCTTTGCCCACAGAACTAGAACTTGCCATTTTAACTACATAATGCATTCAAAAAAACAATTAAGTGTTGAGAGAATGTTTAAAATCAAAAGTTGAAAGTTAAAGCTTAAAACAATATTACAATAACAAAAAAATTGAAAACAATTACAAAATAGTAAATACAAACTAAAAACTTTTTAAAAACCACAAAATACTTACCTCAAATCACCAAACACCTTTGTTGCAAGCTCCTTGAACTATATGGCACTTGTAATCAGCCCTAAGCAATTGAAAATTAGAGAAAATATGAAGGTGAGAGTCTAAATGTGCAATGAGAGGCAAGTATGCAAATGTGAGGTTAATGTGTTGTTGAAATAGAGTTTGGGAGCATGTTTTAGGGTTTAGAAGACTTTTTAATGTTAAAATTTTCGGTTTGACCTTTATTGACCCAAAAACAATTGAAAAGCCTATAGCTTTTATGTGGGTTCGTTGTGGGTATGGCGAGTACGTCTGCAATACCCTGACATACCCGGCTTTTGTCGAACGTACCACTGGACATACCCCCCGGCAACCCATACCCATATTATGAACCGCGCCCGTACCCAAGGCCTTCTTGGCGTACCGGCAACAAAGGTTTTGTATACAATCTTCTTGGCAATTCCCGCATGTTCAAGAATTGTCTTGCCTTGCATCTTGTTGGAAAGTGAGATGTATTGTAGCATGGATTTCACGTCCCGTGCTCTATCAGTTGAGAAGTATATACAAGCTTCTAATTTGGAGAGCCCTTGATTGGGTGGAAAATCAAGTGTTGTGATGTTTTTGTCATCTAGACATACATTGTAATTTTAATATAAAATAAGTATCAGTTGCCCCTGCAATAAAAATGTGTCACAACCATAAAATGATAAAGTTGAGTCATTGGTGAACCTTATGGGCTACAGTTCCTAACTTATTTATTGTACAAAAATGCATTGCATATGTGCAACTATAGCTAAAGCATGCGAACACCCATATTGCGGAGAATGCAATTTTCATGTTGTAGAGTTTTTCCCAACTCCAATGTCCATCTTATGATCATGTTTCCCAATTTCATAATAGGGTAGTCTTAACTACCTCCTCGAATGTACTGTTTGTGCAGATGTTTTTCATGTCCATAAGCTTGCCTTCATACCAGTTTTAGGATATAGTAATCAAAGCAAGCAATGTTGAAAAAGAAATAAAATACCACATCCACCTACGAACTGGAGATTAACAAATTTTCGGCCAGTGACAATCTGATAGTCAATAGCATACTGCCTTGCATTCTTCAACCTCTATTGGTTGGGCTGGTCAAATTACTACAGAGAGCATGAAATTATTATTTTGTTTCAATAAAGAATCTAGTCAATCAATCTCAACATGTTATGTTTTATTGTCAGAGCTCCTTATAGTACTTTTGATTAGCCAACACCCATTTGGTTGTGGCAAACCCTTTGGTCGAGCACACAGAGGTAAATGCATGTGCTTTAACTGGTTGCAGACGGAAAGGAATTGCGCGATGGCCCCGCCCATTTTTGTCGACGATTTGGAAAATTCCTCAGGCCAGAAGGATCACATGTGAATGTGACCATTGCATAAGAAGACACTGGGGTGGTGAACTGTGATGTGAGCTCAGGAGCCTCCCTTGTGGCTGGAGTAGTAAGCTGGATGAATGTAGGAAAGGTGATGTGTGCATTAAAGCCCTGAGCTTCATTGGCTCAAAATCATTGACTGTTGTAGTTTCTTGTACTTTTGAGTCTCATTGGCATATTTCAGTCATCTGTGGATGTTAACATAAATCGTTTTTTCTTTCTTTTTCAATGAACAATAGTAAGCATAAAATCAGTATTCTAATATAAGGTGAACCATCTTTTAAATCAGTGTCGATTCTAAAAT
The DNA here is from genome assembly GCA_018340775.1 of Taxus wallichiana var. yunnanensis. NCBI lineage: Eukaryota > Viridiplantae > Streptophyta > Pinopsida > Cupressales > Taxaceae > Taxus > Taxus wallichiana. Next base: position 690,431,367 of record CM031235.1, on the reverse strand, counting down.
CATTTACGCAAGACTTTCTGAAACATCAAACTTACCACAATATTTTCATTAAGAGTGTCTCTTTCTTCAAACGTTTTGTCCAATGTGATTTTACCCAGCTCACTGCGCATGGTTGTCTGTGCAAGCTGAATAACAGCATAAATGGGATTCTCAACGCCATATGATGCTCTAATAGGATCCACTATCTGCAAAAACAATAACAATGAAATAACACACATGATGAACAATTGTTGCAAATTAATATTCAAAGGCAAAAATATTTATTTTCACAAAGAGCTAAAGCAATAAGCATCCAAAATCGCCTGAAAAATGTACAAAATTCCATCTGAGCTTGTTGCATTATATAGGCTCAGTTGAAAAATTCAAGGAAGATTACTGTGTACCAAAGACAATGTTCTGTTAAGGACTTATTTTTATGAACTATTTTCATGAACTACATAATGAAACTAGTAGAAGGATCCTCTACCAAAGACACCTCTTGGAAACAAAAAAATTAGGATGAGTAGCTTAAATGAAATAGAAGATGTAAAACGTTTCATTTTAAACTGCCCACTATATAATGACAGTAGAAAGAATTACAAAGACATTTGCAAATATAACCTGACATACAAAGTTTTCAATCAAGAGAAACAAACAAAGCTTGTGAAACTTTTTCTTAAAGTAAACTCTTATGAAAACAATCTTCTAAACAAGTACAAATACTTTGATAGGTCTTAGAGACCATGTTCTCCTAAAGGGTCTAAAGGACGTTAAAAATCGTTGCCGTCACCATCATCAAATCATTGATGACACTAGATACAAAAAAACCCATAGGTATTCATTACCTTCACATAAAGCACCCCATCAATTGAAATACTGACGTTGTCTTTTGTAATTGCAGTTTGGTCTGGAATTGGAATAGCTTCCTCTTTCAAAGAATGCACATAAGCAATACGATCAACCAAAGGAACCAAGATATGAATGCCAGCATCAAGAGTCTTCACATATCTCCCAAATCGCTCTACAACATAAGCTATTTTTTCAGGCACAATCCTTATACCCCAATTTGTGGGCGGCGAGACCCAATACCTTTGTTGAACAACATTCCATGAAAACAATTGTTTGTTGTCAGTAAGAGGAGTGTGCAATTATTGAATAATGTAAAGTATTATGTCCAACGGTAAAGATAAAAGAATGCAACCTCCCCACAATTACTTGGTGATAACTACTCCATGAAAACAGTATAATACAAAAATAACATATATAAAATAATGAAAATGAAACGCTAGAAACCAGGCTAAGCTTGAAACAGAGAAACAGCTACAGTTTCAAAAACAGAGATGATGTTGGAAATGTGACATCCCAAATCTTAGGGAAGGAGAAAATGTAGAATTTGAAAACTTTAGAAATATAAAACCTACATATAAAAATAAAACAGGTCATATTACCACAAAATTTTCTACTCAAATAATATTGGTAGATTACAATAAACTCGACAATATTTTTACTTTTACTAAGAGTATACATATAGACTTATAGTTATAATCGGCATTTTTGGCAAATATCTCCAGTCCAAGTCCTTGTCTATCTTTACAACTTCTATCCATTTTTGAAGCTTCAAGTACTAATGTAACATGTAATTGTGTTTATCTTGTTTTTGGTAAAGGTTTCAGGGGTATTTGTGTCCGTGTTTTTACTTGACATTGCTGGTAATACTTCTTGACCCTCCTCGGAATTTAATTATGATAAATTGCTAGGGAATGAAAAGCAATTAATATATATTTCTTTGAAAAATCAGCCTACGTTAGCATGAAATTTGACTTTAAACATAAAGGCGAACCTCATTATTAAGTTTTTGGACGTTGGGCTTCCAAGTTCGGCCGAGGATCCAACCAACATCCCTAGTAAGGTTTCTTTCTCTATCTCCGCTGCTTCTCATAGGCATTATTTGATGCAATGATCAAACCTGGTAATGAGTCTCGCATCCTCTATGCACATGTGGTGCTTTTTAGCATGTTAAATTGTCAATGCTTGGTCAATGCCAAATTTTCAGCACGGTTATGTCAAAGATCAATTCAATGCTCTTTGATCCTGGCTTGCATCAATCTGCCAGTTTTGCCTTTGTATGGGCAGTAACCGGTGCAAGGAATTAGATAAACACCATTGTGTTTCCTTGGATCAATGGGGTCCTTCGTAGATTTAACAGTTGGCGTTGGAAGTCCTAAGCCACTACTATGGGCAGGCGCCCATGGTTCCAAAGCAAGCTGGAAGTGCCTGCCAAGACTGCATAGTGCCATTGTTTGTTTCTTTTGTATTTGGTTTGTATAATCATCATAAGTGGGGAGATTTACAACTGTGCATAGTTCATTTCAAGGTATGTGGCCTTAAAGTGTCCACTATAGTTCATGTTGCATTGCTTTGTGCAAATTATACGTTCTCTCTGAAATGCCTTCCTTCTTGTTCATATGCTAGACTGCACAAAAACGCCTGGGGTCCCGTACCAGCCTGGAAATGTACCAGGTACTGGTACGGGGTACGGTACGCTGTGGGTACGGCTGGAAACGTACCCACAGGGACAGGGTATGGTCCGGGTACGCCTGTGGGTACGGCTGGAAACATACCCACAGGGACAGGTATGGTCCGGCACGGTCGTACGGCTGGAAACATACCCACAGGACAGGGTATGGTCAGTGCACGGTAAAACACGGTCACGGCTGGAAACATACCCACAGGACAGGGTATGGTCCGGATGCAGTAAAACCGTGCACCGGACCATACCCTGTCCCTGTGGGTACGTTTCCAGCCGTACCCGCCCAAAAAAACTTGCCAAAGACAGCGTTTCTTTCCTTTTTTGGATTTTTGGTGAAAAATCACAAGAACAGAAAAAAAAATTGCCATTTTTGGAAAGGGTCCAGGAAGATGTAGCAGCAAAAACTTGCATGTGCCATAACTTTCATTCTGTGACTCCGTTTCAGGTGCCGTTTTCTCTAAAAGTGTATATTTTCTCGAGCTCTACGCATTGATGGCAATATTTTTCTTATTTTCATAAAATCCATTTTTGCACCTTTTTGGACCAAGCAACTTCTTGCAATCTTCTGAAAGAATCATGAGCTTTGATCGCCTGTAGACAGATTAGTAATTAAAAATACTGGATAGCTTTCCAAAACTCGGCGAGTATTCTCCCGTGCTCGGACTAATCGTCCCACCTGCCAGCTTGGATCCATATTTTTCCTGCTTAGTTATGATGTTTCGGGAAATATGCCAGACAATACTATCGTGCTGAGTGGATCAAGGAAGGTCACCATGAACAATCAAAACTCCTTGAATCTTATCACAGTCACTAAGATAAATAACTGTGATAGAGAAATAATAAATTTCAATAAGTATGCAATGTATGAGAATTAAATTTCAATAAGTATGCAAATGCTTCTTTAAATTTATAATTTATATACATATTTATATATTTATATATATATATATAAAATGTACCCAAAAACATACCGTACCCAAGATTTTTAAAAATTTGCTGTATCAGCATACCGTACCCATACCTGTAACCGTATCCGTGCAGTCTAGTTCATATGCATGTTTCCAAAAAAGGGGGGAAGGAAATGAAAGGAAAAAAATTATTCTCAAGTGTTAGAGAGTCATAGTAACTATCTTAAGTCATATTATTATTACATGTTATTTAATATAATATATTAATCTAATGACCATCATCTGTTTAAAGGGACATTTTCTCTTTAAAAAAAAATTATCAAACTGCATATTCAGAAAATGTTATTCTTTCTCTAATTCTTTTGATGTATCATTCGATATCTATAAAGAGATAGTTATTAGTTTTATAATCATTGTTTGTTGACTTTTAAGCACTTTGAAAGGGGCTATAATTTCTAGGATTTCTTTGAAATATGGACCCCAAAGCAGCTAGAAACTGTCATTATTCATGTGGGAAATGCCTATAAAATGCCATGGAAATGTTTCTGGAAAGCTTTTGTTTTGGGAATCTCCCCAGAAATGTTTCCAGAGGTTTACAAAACATTTCCAGGAAGTTTGAGTACCAAACATGTTTCCAAGTACTGTAATAGGGTCCCCCTTAAAGTTTCCAGTAATTTTCATTCCATTTTTTATTGATATCCACAGCTGAGAACCTGTAATATGCTTATGTTATGTCATTGAGATAAAAAGATGCCACAAAAAGTAGATAATCTTATGACTAGCCTTAACTTTACATTTTGTATCTCCTCATAATGGAGGGTTGTGGCTTGAATACCATTTGATTAAAGAGTATCGTATTTGTTGAGATTGAGCAGTAATATCAGGACTTGATATGTTCATGGACATATCATTTATAAATTATAGGTGACGAGAATACTTAGTTTATAAGTGACAAGAATACTTACCCAAATACTTGCAACCTTACCCCTTTTACTCCAGCCCATGTCAGAAATGCATCCCAATTCTGAAGAAGCATTTGGGAATGTCTCCACGCATTGGGAAACTTTAGATGACATTACCTAGCATCTCTATATGTCTCCTAAAGCACCCCTCAAAAATCGGAAAAAATCTAAATATGTTATATAAATTACATTGAGTTCTTTCCTCACGTGTTAATAACCAGTTGAATAGAGTTTAAAAAAAAAAAACCCGAAAACCATTGAGAGGCATGCATATTTCTAATTTTTGCATGAAAATGTATGAATTTTTCTGTAATAGAACTTTTTCTTATCAAAGCACAAAGTGGTACTAATCTGAAGAGAAAACAATAAGGCTTAAATGCCTGTGCACAGAAGCTATATCAATCGACTAAAACGGGAAAGAGGGGTACTACCAGGTAGTAGCTAGTGTCAGGCCAGGAATAATGGACTATGCAAAAGAGAATGAAATTAGAAATAGAATTAGCAAACCAAACTTAGTATTATAATTCAGGATAAAAGGAATGAAGAAGATTACAAATAAATAAGCCAAAGAATGGCTGTTCACTTGACATTCCAAGATGACTCTTCAACTACCTATAGGAACTCTTCAAATTCCAACTACAAGATAAAAGCTCTCCTAAATAACACCTAGAATTATCTAATATTATGTATAATAATATTACATCCCCCAATCCGCAGGGGTTACAGTGAGACCAAGCATGCCTCTGAACTTTTTAAATTTTTCTTTTCCAACCACTTTTGTCAAGATGTCTGTTGGTTGCTCTGCAGTAGGACAATGGAGCAATTTGACACTGCCTTCTTTCACATGATGCCGAATCAAGTGAAATTTTGTATTGATGTGCTTGGTTCAGTCGTGAAAGACTGGATTCTTTGCCACTTGAATTGCAAATATGTTGTTGACCATTAATGGTGTTGACAATGGCGCAATTTGACACCGCCTTCTTTCACATGATGCTAAATCAAGTGGAATTTTGTATTGATGTGCTTGGATCAGTCGTTAAAGACAGGATTCTTTGCCATTTGAATTGCAAATGTGTTGTCAACCATCAATGGTGTTGACAAAACCTATTCCTGCAAGTCTAAAAGAACCCTTCAAAATCTCTCTTGTTGACTTTGAAGCCACCATGTATTATGCTTCCGCTAAGAAACTGTTGGCACTAATTGCTTCTTTGATTTTCCACTGACAACTAATGTTCCCAAATTCATTAGAACCCCTGATGTAGATTTCCCATCTTCAAAATCGCCAGCATAGTCAAAATCTGAATAGCCAACCACTTTAAAGCATAGTTACCAAGTTTGAAAATCCGGATCTGTTCGGGAGGGCAATAAAATCCAAATCCAATACTCTTGAAAAAGTTTGGAAAATTTTGATGTGGAATATATACATAGTATATATAAGCATAATTTATAAATATGCAAAAATGACAAAAACAGAGAAAAATATTAATAATGTAGTATAGAATATTAATATCTTTAATATTAATAATATAAAGTGTGTTGGGTGTATCTCTTATTGCAAAAAAACCAAATTTTTTTGGAAGAAAAATGAGCGAACTAGACCGAATTTATCCAGGCTACCTAAAAAATCCAGATCCGACCGGATTTTGTGCAGATTCAACGAAATTTGAAAACTATGGTTTGAAGTCTCCTATCTTGGAGTATTTGAGCCCAAAATTATGTGTTCCTTTAAGATATTGAAGGACTCTTTTTGTTGTTACCCAATGACTTTCTCTATGTTGTTGCATGAATCTAGATAGAACACCAACAACAAAAGAAATATTTGGTCTAGTTGTCACATAGATTAAACTTCCAATGAGTTGTCTGTATTTGGTTGCATCGACCAAATTAGTGGTATCTTCTGATGTCAATTTCATATTTTGTTCCATGGGTGTACTGAGAGGCTTACAATTTGTCATTCGAATTTGCTCAAAATTTCACCAATATACTTTTGTTGAGTTATGAAGATGTACTTTGATTTCTGAAGCACTTCAATACCCAAATAGTAATGAAGATAGCCCAAATCTATCATTTCAAACCCTTTCATCAACTTTGCTTTGATTTTTGCAGTATATTTCTCATTATTCCTTATTATGAGCAGATCATAACACCAAAAGTACAATTGTTTTGACAAAAAAAGTTGCATCTTCAAATTAAAATCAATTAAAATTCATATTTGGGAGGCACTCACTAAGCTTTATATACCATGCACATGGGGTTTGTTTCAAACCATACAGCGATTTTTCAAGTTTGCACACTTTGTGCTCTTGGTCGTTCACTACAAACCCTTATCGCTGAGTCATGCACACTATTTATTTTAGATCACCGTTAAGAAATGCAATCTTCACGACTAGTTGAAGAACTTTCCATCCATTTTGTGTTGCTAAAGCCAACAAAGTCCGAATAGTAGTCCACTTTATTGTAGGTCTCATTGTAGTCTACTCCTTCCTTTTGAGCATAACCCTTTGCGACAAGCCTTGCTTTATGTTTGTCAAGCAAGCCATCAGCCTTGTATTTGTCACGAGAAGACCCACTTGCAACCAATTGGTTTACAGCCGAGTGGAGGATCAACCAACTTCCAAGTCCCATTTTTCACCAATGCATCATACTCATCTCTCATGGCTTTTCTCCAGGATTCATCCTTTTTAGCTTGTTTGAAAGAGGTTGGTTCTGAATCGAACACAACATTGAGTTCTTCTAGAGAATCATTCAAGGTGAGTTTTTCAATCTTGTTTTGAATTTCTTCTAGGACATTTTTGTTGGTTGTGCGGCTACATGTGCACTTCATGTGCCATATTTTCTAACTTCATCAGGATGGATATTTTTCAATGTTTTTGTTTCCCATTTAGGCATATCTTCTTTTTTGAGTTTGGAGCCTCAATCTCATGATCTGAAGCTCCTTCACTTCTTGTGCCACTTGTTCATTTTCTTCTTCGAAAGGACTTTCAATATCTAGTATAGGAGATAATATGGAATCAAATGACTCCCAACTACATGTCCCCCTCTTTGTTTGGAATTTCCAAATCACTCTCCTTGTAGACATCAAACTTTGCATATTTGTCAAGTCAACTCAATTGTTGATCAATGTTGGCTTTTTCCTTTGCAGTTTCACAAAAGACCACATCTCTTGTGACAAGAAACTTCTTGTTTTTCTCATCATGTAAAGCTTGTATGCCTTGGAGGATTCGGAGTATCCCAAGTGAATGCATTTGCAACTCCTATGGTCCAACTTATTCCTTTTCTCCTTAGGAATCAATGCATAACAAGTGGATCCAAAAACCTTAAGATGACACACTGAAGGAAGATGACCAAACCACATTTCATACGAAATCTTCAATTGAAGGGTTGTTGATGGTGATCTATTTCAAGGTACGCTATAATTTGTGTTGCTTTTGGGCAGAAGTGTAGATTTACCTCCTTGAAATATAACATTGTGCAAACCATATTCATCGCAATTTATTCATCCTCTCAACTACTCATTTTGTTGAGTGTGAGGAATTGTGAGATGGTGTTTGATCCCATTTTGCTTGAGATAGGATTCAAACGCCTTTGAAGTGTACTCACCACCATTATCAGTCTTGAGTGTCCCAATGCGGGTTTGAGCTTCATTTTCCACCATAGCTTGAAACTTTTGAAATGTTTCAAAGGCTTTTGATTTTTATTTGAGGAAATAAATTCATGTCATTTTGTTGTAGTGGTCAATGAACAACATGAAGTACTTGTGACCACCAGCTAACGGAATTGGAAGAGAACCCAAGTTGGAGTGTCAATTTTTCCTTCTGATTTCTGCAAAGGTCCTCTTGAGTGTTTAGCCAAAATGCAAGCTTCACACTACTAAGACTTTGTGGGCAAGGTGGGCAACCATGCTACCCCATTCATTTGCAATGCACGAATGCAGTCATGATTGGAGTGCCCAAATCTCGCATGCCACAACATACTTGGAGACATTCCGTCTTCAATGAGATGAGCAAAATTCCATGAAATTGATGCCTCGCCTCTAAGTTTTATTAATTTACAATCCTCGCGTTAGTCAATACAACTGCATTGTCACTTTTTCTTTTGATAGTGACTTCCCCATTGTCTAGTAAAATGGAGTGCCCTTGTTGACGAATGAGCACCAAAGACAACAAGTTTCTCTTCCACTGAGAAAAGTAGATGGCAAAATTAAGAATGAAACATGGAAACCCCAAACACTTAAGTAGAATTGTACCCTTTCCTTTTAGGTGCACACTTGATCTATTTGTCAGATATATCGGGCCACAAGATTCCTCATGAAACTCCTCAAAGAAGTCCTTTCGGAAAGTCATATGTTGAGTGGCACGGTGTCAAGGACCCAAGCATCAAACCATGTTGAATTCATTGACACATTGTTTGCTTCCTCATTTATACTTGAGAGCACATATTCACTTGTGAATTGAGTGGAGTCTAGTTCTTTGGTGGGCTTCTTTTCTTCTTTTTGTTTGTGATAAGCTTCAATCTTCTCCCATGAAGTCTTGCATTCATGAGCCTCATGGCTCCCTTTTCTACCACATTGTTTGCAAAACAAATAATGTTTGTCATTTTGCTTCAAGCCATTGTTTATATTTTTGCTTCCTTGACCCTTATTCCTCCCTTTGTTCTTTTGACTTCCTTCATTTTTGAAAATGAGGCCTTGGAGGAAGAACCCTTGAAAGAATTACCTTTTTGATTGGCATAGCAAATGCTTTCTCCTAATGACTCAATTTTTCTCCCAAAGGCCTTCTCTCTTTCGGCCATCTTTTCAACCAATTGATCAAAATTTAGAGTTAATTGATTGCTTGCTTGCAAGAACTCCAAGTAGGTTGAGTAAGTAGGAAGAAGGGCTTTATGAAAGCAGTCATATATATGTCAATTGTTACACTAGTGGCTTCTACATCATGCTTGATTGCACGAATTTCTAAGGCCAAACTCATGACATCACCATTCTTCAACTCAAGATTGAACAATTTTAATTACAATTGTATGAACTCCAACTCTAAGTGAGAATCATACAAGTCCTTCAACTTATTGAATGCTTCCCATGTAGTATCATACCCCTGAATGTGACAAAAGACTTTTGCATCAACTGAGGCCCTCATTAAGGCCAATGCTTTCAAATTCTTTTGCTTCCAGATATTGGCTTCTTTTGCATCTGTAGGCGGTGTTGGCTTTGTGTCCTCGTCACAAATGTCGAACCATAGATCATTGAAGATAAGTGTGTTCTCCACTTGCCGAGACCACTCTAACCAAGTATCTTTGTCGATCAAAGTTGTGCCAACAATTGATTTTATTAAAGTCATTTTGTACTAGGGAGATGGAGGGGTTCCTTATCACTCCAACAAGTTCCCTTTTCGATATACCACCGACCGATATACTAGACCTCTCGATATACCCACCCTTCCTATATACTCGTCAATACATGGAAGAAGCTTGCCCTTTCGATATACCTGTCAATACGTGAAAGAGGTGTTAAGGTACATGAAAACATAATGGTACGTGGTACCTAAGTGGTATGTGTAAAGGATTCACTCTGTCAACGACACCCGCTCAAAAGGAAAACCTCATACGTGGGCGTAACTTCCCTATGTACTCGGTTTTTCTTGTTTTCGAGATTTACACCGAACAACAAATGTGAATGCGTAACAGAGGGAAAGGAAATGAAAAATAAATGTTTCCTTATGACTCCCCGACAATTTATATGGATGAAGCCACACATGTCGTTGTTGCAGCTCTATTTGGTGATGGATGCAGTAGTTTAACATGACGACTTTACTCATAAGCACAAACCAAAGGCACCGTTAATAATATTGAACATTGGAAAAGTTTTGAATTTGCACAATTTGTTTTGTATTTCAAAATTTACTTGATTTTGAAAAAGAAATTTGCTTTGAATGGTTTGAAAAAAAATGACTTATTCATTGTTGTAAATAAGTCACAAAGCAAAATCCTCCAAAATTATATGCTTTTAATTTTGAAAAAGCATAAAAATATATGAAAAAAACATAAAACTTAATTTTTCCTTTTGAAGGTTGTCCTCCTCCCAGGTGGCTTTTAATTTGAAAAGCAAAGAATATATAAATTTAGCTGAAACTTATCTCTTGGAACACCACACCCAACAAAGAAAAATACAAAGGTTTTGTTGACCGAATCACAGTTCGCAGCCTTTGGAAGTTTCACTGACTCTTCACATAAAATACACGGGTGCTCCTGCCTACATGCTTCGAACAGAGGACAGCGGCACTAAAATTATATTCTCGGGGCATTATGTGCATGACGGCATCTTTCTCGAGGAAAGCGCTTGCAGTTCTACAGCTCCTCTCAGGGGATTGTTGTGGATGGTTATTCCCAGTAAATTGGCGCTACGCAGTTATCTCTGCACTTCTGGTTACAAACTTTGCTAGATATAACTGCTCCCTTGACAGGCTTGGTGGTAGCTATCTAATTATATCATGGATGCTTTTCTTTTATTTTAAAAAATCAACTATTGGCATATAAAAGACAGCGACCCATACTTGTGACAGTGTAAAACATATGCTACATGGCAGGAGGAAAGCTGAAGTAAGAGCCTTGATGGAGTGGGAATTCGAACCTCTGTACAAGCATATGTGGAGATTGTATGCTTGCTACCTGTTGCAGGGACTGTGTAGAAATTGATTACCTTCTCTGCAGCTACCAGCCCTTTTGTCTGTCAGTGTTTCTTGTAGAAGACAGGAAGAATAAAAGGAATATTGTCTGTGCTCTGATACCAATGTGAGGCCAGGAATAATGGACTGTGCAAAAGAGAATGAATAGAAATAGAATCTGCAAACCAAACTTAGTATTATTATTCAACATAAAATGAATGAAGAAGATTACGAATAAATAAGCCAAAGAATGGCTGTTCACTTGACATTCCAAGATGACTCTTCAACTACCTATAGGAACTCTTCAAGTTCCAACTACAAGACAAAAGCTCTCCTAAATAACACCTAGGATTATCTAATATTATGTACAATAATATTACAGCTAGTAGCTTGTGCTAAGAAACTATATATATTCAGCTTTTTAGTATTTGTCATCTCCAAGTACCCCCTTACCATGTTTTCTGGAAAATGGCTTCCATCCAGTCCCCATCTCTTATATACAAGACGTTCCCCATCTCCAGATGACTATGGTTAAGACATGTATATCACGTATATTTGAAGTTAATGAATCTTGGGCAACAAATAAGAACTTCTGCATATAAATTGCTCTCTAAGGATTTTAGCATGGAGCAGATGGTTACAAAAAAAGCTTCTTAAGCATTTTGTGTATTTACTTTTAGATAATATAAGGCTGGTCCTTGGCAATTGCCAAATAAATCTAGTCAACATTCTGCTCACTATACATGTTATTCTTAGTGCTTTGTGTCATCGTTGGATATCCTTGAGCTGCCGTTGTCAAGAATGACTGTTGCATATTTGAAACTGTATATAGTTGCTACAAGGTGACCCAAAATTGGGTCCTTGTTACACCCATTGCATTCCAATCAACTACAGAAAAGGGTATACCATTAAGGTCTTAAGCAACAGTGGTGACCACCTGCACATGGCAATGCCTTAAATGACCTTTCCCAAGTTTTTAAGGTTCTTAAGCTTTAGATGTGGCTAGCTTCTACACTCGGTAATACCTCAAATTGTCTTTCATTACTTTCATATATGCTAAGATTTCATGATCGATTAGTAACTTTCTATAATTCAAAATTCCACCATGACCTTTCAGCTAAATGCACATTTTCTTTGGTTTACAGTTTAGAATAATAAATGTACAGAGATTGATTCTATAAAGAATTTTGCGGTAATCCAAGTAAGATTAGGGTTCTTGAAGAACTAATATTCTAGAATCTAAATATAAACTTGGAACAAGCCACCTTCCAAGAGAAAAACTACTTTGATAAACAAGGTGGGTGATCCCTTGAATTATCAATCAGCTCAAGAAATTTGGAAAAAATAAAAAACATTCAATTGGTTACCCGTAACCCCAGATTTTGCTCAAAGATTTGTGTGCCATCAGATAATTTTTTCTTGTCCATTAAACCATATAAGCATCTCAGTGATGTATTCTCAAATTGCAATGCTCCGTTTCAGGACCAGGTATAGTGGGGAGGGTATTAATCTGGGGAAAGACTGGTATATGAACCTAGTTTCCGTACCATAGATTTTATTAGGCAGTGTACCTAGAATGTGTTAGTAAATTACAATACTTACTTTCAAGAAAATCATCTACAAAAACCTTGACATAAGTGGCTGGATAATTATTAAGTTTGAACCATTTGTACCAAGAAAGTCTGCCAGACCATAATAGTAGCCTTGTTTATTCTTTGGAATTGAGGCCCAGTCATTTAAAATCCCTTTTATTAGTTTCTCTATCTCACTTAATATTTCAGTTGTTGGTTGTGAAGAAGAGTTTCTTTCAAAGAAAATTCAACCTTAAATTTGACATTCAATTGGTAGTTCTTTCTTTATGCTTGGAGAAGTCCACTAATAAATCATAATGTATTTGTCATATAGTGGAGTTTGGAGCCCATTGTTTATTTTCCAAAATAATTTTTTCCATCCCCTGTCAATAGATGGATGCCATTTTAGAAGGAAGTGGCGGTCTTAAAATGTGAGAAATCCAAGATTAGAACCTTGAGATTGATATCTCTCGGTGTATTTCAGATAGATGTATTTAAAATATCTGTACTAGTTATGTTGTACTTGGAGTGTGTGCAACAGCCTGGGCAGTTTGGGAGCAGATTCCCTTTTTTGTTGTTGTTGACTTCATATTACTGGCATTGTTTACAGATTCAATCTCCCGAAGAAAAAGAAAATAAAAGAAACAGAAAATTATATTATTGTCAGAGTAATGCAATGGAACCCAAGGAGTAGAGCAAGTTACAATAGCTAAATGAGCACCAACAACAACAAAAATAAAGTAGGAAAACTACGATTAACTTATTAAGAAGTAAAGAACCTAACAAGAAAGGGGTTAAACCCAAACAGGTAAAACCCTGATTAAGCCGTTTATACAAATCCCTCTAATATAAAACAACCATGTGAAAGGAAGGCTCCTTGCCAAAAGAAACTTCCAATAGAGTTTTTCTAAACTTCCCGTGTTCTAGTGTCGGGGGCTCTTTCGTGGAGAGTTGTCTAACCCCTGTTCATTAAAACCCTGTACAGTCACCATTTGATTTGCTGTATAACCGTGTGCTAATTGGGCTTTTCTTGGGAAATTGTCTGTCTTTAACAAGAAATAAGAGAAGTGGCCAATCTCAAAAAAAAAAAAATCATGTTGTGAGAAACTTATGTTTATGTGGATCCACGGTGGTTTATTTAAGTCTTGTAGCATGGGATACAGAAATCAAGCTGCAAAGGAAAATGTTGGAAGCACCCTCATCTGTGATAGATTATACTTTTAACATCCGCTGATAACATATCAAATCCTGAGCTATTGTAGTTTCCTTTTTGACAAAAGTCCTTCACTCACAGGATTGATTATTATTCCAAAGCTTCCTCGTATTTTAACTTTGCCTAGGGTTTACCCATTTTGGGCTAGCCCCTCTTCTTTTGTTCTTTTACATTCAAGATTTAGTTTTTAGCCTTTAGATTTTCTTTTAGCACTCCTACTTATCTTTTGTATCCAGTTATGCCTGTGAAGCTATCTTGATGTGCCTGTGAGCCCCATTGACCTGCTATGGTCATTGATGCACATTAATGTACTTCTTCCTTTACAGATAAAATAAGGATAAATTCAGACTTTTTTAACTATATCAGAACTCAACCCAATTCAGAATTCCTACATACAAGAACCGAGTTTAACTGTCGTTTTCAGCTATTTGTCCAAACGGCAATCCATCTAGGTTTAATAATAAACATAGAAGAAAACTTGGGCATGGTGTTTTGGATGAAGGAGATCACGAGTTCAATTCCCATCTAATAGAAAATCTGATTCCATGAAACTAAATATGAAAAATGTGATAGGTACATTTGATTATCATACTAACCTCATGCTGAGATCATCTCTAGGTCGTCCACTTCCACTTCTAAAAGTGCGAATAGGAATCCCAACAGCAGGCAAAAATTGAGTTGGGAAAGGCTGTGACTGGAGCAACCAATGTAAATGAAATCTCTGCCCTGGGTTCACACAGGAATTCAGTCCAACAGAAGCCTCTGTGATTTGATTCAATGGTGATAGAACAGACTTCACTGAAGGAGTGAAAAACGCCCTCCTCGTTGCCATTTTCTTTCTCCTCAAACTTTTGAAATTGTTAAACCCTGTGCCCTCCAAATGTTAAACCTCCTTAATACAAGAGAAGAATTTACTTACAATAAGATTCTACGGATGATGACCAAGTATTGGCTCTACTTACGTTGGGGACGAATAGTTCAAAACTTTTCTTGGATGGCAAGTACCTAAATACCTACTTGGTTGTTTTTTTTTCCAAGACGACGTGTAAATTTTAAATTATTTTGGGAAATGACATTAGGGTCCAGTTTGTTAGCATGGTGGCTAGTGCATCCTTTCAAAATATTTTCAGCTAGAATATAGTTGAAAAACAGGGCACTGATTACCAAATATTTTTTAGCAAGATCTTATGTCACATAGGTTGTCTTTGGTAGCCTTGTGGACGTTAAAATATCTTTTTCTTTTTCTTCTTCTAAATTGTTTGTTTTCATTAAAAATAATTTATTTATCTATTATTTATTCCTATGTAAGATAGATATAAGAGCTTTTAGAGGAAATTATATGAAAAAAATTATTTAATATGTAATTAGTAAATTTAAAATTATATTATTATAAATACTTTAAATACATTTATCTAGAATACATTGAGAGATATCAATCTTTGGGTTCTAATCTAAGATTTCTCACATGCCACATTTTGATAACTCCATTACCTTCTCAAATGACATCCAACTAGTAATAAGGTTGTGTTTGGATTAAATAAAATATTTCAACAAATAAATAATGCGCTCCGAACTAAATGCATTAAGATTTATTGGTGGAGTTCTCCAATCGAAAGAAAAAACTTTTAAATGACACTGAAATGGATGTCAAGATTAAGGTTGAATTTTCTTTGTGAAATGCGCTAATAGAAATCAATTTCAAGGCTCTTACCTTAGATTTTTCACACACGACCTTGATTAGTAACTTCATTACATTCTCTGTCGATTTCCCACTAATTTGTGGCAAATGGCATCAATTTAGTAGCACCATTGTGTCGGTCTTGAGAAAATCTATTTGAGACAAAAACAACCTCAAACATTGCAATTCGGCCAAGATATTACTATTTTTCAATTGATTTTTCCTATAAAAAGAAAAAAATAAGTGATTGTCAAATAGACATCAATTTTAATGATGAATTACTATTTGACGATCAAATGTACGTCAAATTTAATGTCGAGAATAAAAATGAACAACACATGTCATTACACTACGTAGTTGTCATTGTAGGAATGTCTCTCAGATAACTTGTTTGCCATTGTAAGAATGTCTCTCAGCATAACCTAGTTGACATTGAGGAATGCCTCTCAAAGATAACTAGCTACCATTGTAGGAATGTCTCTTGGCATAACAAGATATTACAATTTTTCAATTGACTTCTCCTAGAAAAACAAAAACAAAAAACGATGGTCAAATGGACATCAATTTTAATTATGAATTACCATTTGACCTTTAAATGGACATCAAATTTAAATAGTGTTGAGAATAAAAGTGAACGACTCGTGTCATTACACTACCTAGTTGTAATTGTAAGAATACCTCTCAAGATCATTAAAGTTGTATTTGATATAGTTAATGATTAAAAGTCATTTTAATAGAAAAATAATATTTTCTAAATTAAAATGAGTTATAAAAGTGTTGCTCTTAAAAATGACTCTTAAGCATTATTAGTAGTTGAATTGTATAATTTTAGTATGTTTATATACTTTTATTGATTATTGGTGCATTATATGGATTGTTAACATGTCTCCTTTTTCCTTTATTGCTCATTTCCTTTATCCCATTTATTCTCTCTTTATTTCCCTTTAGCATTTGGGATAGTCTAATATGGAGTGTCATAACACCTATAATCAATTTCTAGAGTGTCTTTGTGCTCTTGGTGATGTCTAGAGCGTCCCCACATTCATGGAGTGTTTTAATGTCTACTCTTAGTCATGGTGCACCCGTATTTTGAGTTTTGTATTTTATAATTTTTAATCATTACTTTGTCATTAAGGGTCCTAATTTGATTTTTAATTGTCTATAAATACAAAAGCATTATAGTGAATTTTCCAGAGGAAATCTAGAGAATTTGTTGCTCACATGAATCTATTGAGAAAGTACAAATATTCTAGAGAAGATTGTTGGAAAACATAGCTTCTTGTGTTAGAGCCTACAAGTTGTATGAGTGAGACATGTGTGTTCACATGAAAAAAATGCAAGAATAATCTAGCTACATGTAACCATGTAAGCATATACTTGAAATATTCGAGGAAGGGAAGAAGACATGTGGTGTGTAGGAAACAAGCCAAGGAGTTAATGATACGGGATTACATGACCGATAAATAGACCAAAGGAAAGTTCTAAAAGAAAGATGCATGCGAAAGTTAAGCAATAGCAAGCGAAGGAAGGATCCAAATGAATTTAAGGAAGATTCTCAATATTCTAGAGAAGAATATGAAAACCTCATTTTTATGAATTATATATTATTATATTAGCTTATGCGGTCTTGGTTCATAGTGACTTTTCTACTTAGTTCCTTGATTATAAGGGTTTGGAGAGTAACTCATATATTGTAAGGGTTTTAGGAAACTTTGAGCATGAAATGCTTATATATGTTGTATGATTTCTAAGACCATTATTTAATTCTTGATTATATATATATATTTACACATAGATAGATGTAATTTGTAATGATTTTTATAGAATTAATTGAAATGAGTGCTTTTATATGGATCACAACATTCTTTATATGATTTACACACAAAATATGTTAGAATTGATATCTTAAGGTTGATTGTGTAATTGATGCATGATGTGAGTATTGTTGGGGTTTGAGTTGTCTTAATGTGAAGAAAAAACCATGTACTTGTCTAGTCCTTGTGTCATTTTCCTATAGTGTGGAATCTATGGCTTCTATACTATGTTTTGGGTGAGATGCTCGTACACAAGTGTGAGTGAAAATGTATTCATAGATATTTTTTTATGATATCATGTGCATTAGGGTTTGTTCTATAAAAATATCCACCGAAGAGTGTGCAAAGGTTTAGAAACTAGGATGGCATTTTTGGTTTCATTATTGGGACTTTCTTTCATTGTGTCATAAGAAGTGGACAAGTGTGTGGATGTGGATCTATGAATCAAGTCATGCACGAATGAATTGAAGCTTGATTTTGAGATGAGACTCTAGATTTTGTAGTTGGGATGAAGGATCATGACAATCATCGATTAATGGCTTAGCTAGAAGATGAATTGTATAATGATTTGTATAAAGAGTTATTACTAGTATTTTGAGAGTATTTATATGCATGGATCACCCCTTACATTATTGGAAAGAGGAGAAATGTTGCAAGACTAAAAGGTCGAACTGATGTAAAGAAGGAAATAATGGAGCAAACAGATGAAGTGTGGGCCAAAGCATCAATGTGTGGTGGTGAAATACTCTAAATAGTTATGTTCTAGAATTTTTAGTGACAGTTTATTCTTGTTTGGAGTAAATGGAATTTGAGTTCTTCTGCAAGAGCACTGGGAATTACTTTTGGCCAAGATTCCTCTCCAAATAAAAAAATCTCCTTGTTAATGTAGCGTTTGCGAGGGTTAATATGGAGGGGTAAATTCTTATTGTGTAGTGGTTAAGTGTAGACACAAAATCACGTACTTTGGGTAATTATCTAGTCTTGATTGCATACTACTATTCATATGATTCCTAAGTAAGAAAAGTACTAATTAACCCATGTCTTTGGCCACCTTTCTTTGCTTTCTATTATCACTTTTGGTCTTACACCCTTACTTTCTCAATTTGCCTCTTTATACTTCAACATTTATCATCCTAGACACCAACGCCCGAGCCTAGGACGTTAGCGCAGCACCCTCATCCCCTCTGGGCACCCCTGACCCCTTTGTACTTTGTTCACATCTTTTGGGTCCTTTTTAGCCGTTTGAGCATATTATCTTTTTGGTAGTCAGCCTTTTCAAGGTTAATTACAAAATTCAAGCAAGGGAATCATATAAATATAAAGTTATGTGATCATAATAAAGGACCAAACACTAAGCACTAGTTATCACCACCTAAGGTTACATCCATCAAGCATCTAAGAGCTCCATTGCATCCATCTAACACCATCCAAGGGACACAAGGGTTGGTTATTCTACATACACTTCATAGGAGGGAAGTTCATTTTATTTCATGTACACATCTATTACATTTTTGTACATTTAAATTACTTGTTATTATCAAGTGCGACACGCACAAGAGCCACCTAAGGCACGATTCCGCACACACACGTACATAAAACTACATTGGGTCTGAGATGTAGTGTAGTGCTCAGTTGTAAGATCACCATTGTGATAGCTGAGACATCGACCCCTCATTTTGTATCTTTCTTTTTTAGGATTTGATGTCTCTTTAAGGGTTTTATAGGTCATTGTTTCATTGCAAGTTTCAGCGACTTTGGTGATCATTGTGCGACCTCATAGCGACCAAAGGTGAACAACAACGAACACCTTGCGAACACTTAGAGGAGGTTTTCGAGCATTTCGGCGAGACACAGGTGCCCAAAAATAGGCCTAGGGCACCCACAGTGCCCTTGTCCCTCTCCAATCACCCCAGTCCAGGTAGATTGTCAACTCAGACACTTTTATGATGCTTTGTGCAACGTTTCTCCCTCTATGTTCATTCGTTTAACATTTCAACACAGTCTAGGATTAATTACGAAACAACTAAGTCATCTTACCTCTTCTTTACACTTAGGGTTTCATACTTTCTTGCTTAACTTGCTTGGCTTAATTTATGTACTTAATTGTTTATTCATTTATCACCGCAATAACAATTAGATTAGGTATAAATTCACTTTTAGCTTAATCATTTTGGTGAACCCAATCTTCAAATCCACCTTCTCCCTTTAGGTTTTTACTTCTTATGTTTGTCACCTATAGTGGTCGTTTTGGGTCTTTTGATCATCTCGAGATTCCCCCATCTTCCCGAAGAGTATCTAAATCAATAGTTGAGACTTATGCATCAATGGTTGTGGCTGAAAACCCTTTTGCCAACTATCACAATGTGCCTCTTAACGAACTTGAGACATCCAACAATGAACAATCATATGATGAGGATACCAATGTCGATCAAGAATAATTAGAAAAACTTACAAATTTTAAACAATTTGTGTGATAATCCTACACATCTTCCGCATATTCTCCATGTTTTGATTGTTGCTAAAAATACTCGTGATGTTGCTTCAACACCTCTTGTAGGTTTTTCCTCCATTGTCGTGGCCTTTATTCGACCCTTCATAATCCATATTCCATTCCTACTACTACCACCCCCGCTAATCACCCTCACTCTCCCAATGTGCACCCTGGATCTTCTTCAAATACTCCTTATTTATCTTCTTTATATCAGGATCTACAGACACAAATTCATCAACTTTAATTAGCTACTTCTAAGGCATCAGTCTCTTTAGATTTCGCTACGCTCCTTCACACCGTTATCTCCGCTTATTTATTTCCCCTTAATTTCGTCACCCCTAAGCTACCCACTTTCAAAGGCCATGATGACCCTCGAGAGCACCTTCGAGCATTTCATGTAGCATGTTTAGATTATGTAGATGATCACAATTTGTTAGCAAATCTCTTTCCTCACAGTCTCCAAGATTATGTGATGTGTTGGTTCTATGACCTACTTGTCCATTTGGTAACATCTTTCACGCATCTAGTGATGCTTTTCTCACTCATTTCTCTATCAATATTGGCTCGATATTATATATGCTCAACTGGCACAACTTAAACAAGGATCTAACAAACATCTAGCAGATTATGTCTTACGATACAAAAACAACCTAGCTAAGATGTCTAATGTGCTTGTGGACTCTAAGCTTCAAGACTTATTCATTCAAAGTTTATTGCCACCTCTTCAAGAGAGTGTCCTATTTGAAACATCTCCATCATTTGATCAATTGTGTCACACTCTCAAGCTACGTGAAACTAAACTCTTATCTATAGGCAAGCTTAAGTATCAAGAGCAAGCTTCCTCCTCTACACACTTTCAAAGTAAATCAACTTTTAAACCAACCATGAAACCTATTGAATCTAAGGTCACTATCAATGTTGTTTTTAACCCCAAAGAACTCCAATGGAAACCACCTAAGCGTACATATACAAAGTTGACTATTGCTCGCATCTTATATTACAACAACTTCTTGAGAGAAATCTTATTACACTTCCCCCTCCGCTCAACTTGGATCCATCTCATCCTAAAGGTCAAAATTACAATGAGAACTTTTGATGCGACTATCATCAATGTGTCGGACATTCTATAGATAGGTGTTTCAAACTTCACACTATCATCCAAGATCTTATCGATGATAAAAACTTGAGCTTCAAAGCCTGCAACCTCTACACCAGTAAATGAAAATATTAAGCTCAAAATATTCAATAATACGCTTCTAAAACATGAAAATAAAGCGGTTGATTCCTCAACTAATCATACATATTACGCATTGCCTCCTCCTACATCGAGGCTCTTGATTTCCTAGTTGCTCATGCTGACATTTCTCCACCAATAATTTCTTTCTCTGATCATGATTATCATGCTACATTATCTTCTAATCACTTACACATCAGTGTTTCTATCGAGATCCATCTCTATCAATAACACTAAAGTTGATTCATCATGGCATATTAGCGCGTGTTTTATTCCACTTCTTGTTGTTATTGGCTATCCACTCACAAATTTCATATCCAATGCCTAACTCATATGGGGTTGTCAAGCTTCAAGTTACTTTCGGAACTCTCGTCATGCTTGTGCCCTTTCTTGTAAGCACAAATAATCAAAGGCTGTGACATGCTCTTAGGTCTTAATTGGATTCGTAGGTCTCAGTATATTATCTCCATGAGTCACTTGCATCTAAAGTTCATTTACAAGAATCAATTCATCTCTATCAATGGTGTGCCTCCATCTACTCCATGATCGCAACCTCTTCTTGATGTTGTCGGTGCATCACGTAGACCATCTAGTTCTTTGCGGCCCATTGAACCTAAAGCACAATACGCTCCTAGTTTGTCGGTTCACACATGACATGCATGGTCTCATTGCTCTCCTAGTCCATCACATCGGTTTTGGCCCATCACTAGGACATCTCCTTCATCTGGGCATACTTTACCCCCTCGTTTCACTCCACGCAGGCGTCCATCACCTCCACGCTCTCCTTCACATAGGTGTTCATCACCTCCATGTTTTGTATCGCGTCGACACACATCACCTCTACAACATACTCATCGGTCACATGCATATAAGCTTTATTCACCCGCACAACATCTATCTCATTTAACACCATTCTTAGATCATGTTCACACATCTTCATCTCTCGCTAGCATCGGTGGTGGGCCTTCATCTTTCACTTTTATCGGATAGTGCAGTCACCATCACATGCTCGGGGGTATCATGCTTATTCTCACCCCCTCTAGCATTAACATGTGTATTATATTATCATCACCATATACATCGTGATACACAATCGTATCATCATTCCCCTATGACGCACTCTAGTTCCATGGTCCATACTCGACTGCTGAGGGTATACATCTCAAATAGACCTCACCACACTCACACGTTCAATCACTTACTTGATCGCTTACACCCCACACTTTGTGCTTTGACGATCACATCTTTTGAATACACACATTTCAGACCATTTCCCGATGACGCACTCTCATTTATGGTTCATTCTTGACTATTGAGGGGCATATATAAATGAACCTCATCTCATACATACGCATCCACTCAAGGAGCACACTACTTCTATCATTCACTATGCATTCCATTCCATCTACGCTCCACAGATACTACATACCTTGGTTGCCATTAGTCTTGTTTACATTTATTTGTTACATATACACTCTTTTACATGTGCTAGATATTTTAGGAAATAAGGGATAAAATATGTGGAATAATCCTCACAGAATCACAATAGCAGAGACTAATATGCATAAAATATTAAAGATCTCAAATAAGAGTCTGAGAATAAAACAACACAACACAAAGAGACAGTATTTAACGTGGTTCACCCAATTTGGGCTACGTCCACCAAGAATCACTTGCTCAAATTTTATTACAAGCCATAACTCTCTCAATACAATACCTAGATCTGTTTGGAGATACGCTCAACAAACTCTACAAAATTCACACCGAATTCAAAAACACATCTGCAATGTTTTTCATCCATTTATCATATGCATAAAACCATATAAATAGACAAATGCTTAAGCAGTTTTACAAAACCGTGGGTATCAAAACCATGGGCAAAAACTTTCCCATAAACCTATGGGTCAAAATCCCGCCCATATGAGAAAATCACGTTTCCGATATATTGGGCACATTTTAAGGCCCAAAAAAATTCACCGACGAGGATACATGAAAAGTGTACAGTACTCTTAGTGTACAGTCTTCAACACTTTCACACATGAAAACAGGCTCCACAACCTAACAATCTCCCACTTGGAGACTAGTTTTCCTCTAAGCAAGCTTCTTAACCCTTCACTAGTTTCCGTGAAGACCAACCAAAGCTGAACACAACTTCAGTTTTTCCCTTGTGACCACCTTTGTCATCATGTCTGCAAGATTCTGACTGGTATGGATCTTCTCCAGCTTCAACTTATCTTCCTCCAAAGTTGCCCTGATGAAATGGTACCTTAACTATATATGCTTTGTCCTAGAGTGGAAAGCAGAGTTCTTAGCTAGGTGTATAGCACTCTGACTATCACTATGTAGCTTTCCTTCCTCCTGCTTATGCCCCAACTCCTCAAGCAATTGTTGTAACAAAATCATTTCTTTGCTTGCCTTTGTGGCAGCAACATACTCAGCCTTTGTGGTTGACAAAGCCACTAGCTTTTGTAGTCGTGAAATCCAGCTCATTATTATCGCACCTACAGTGTAAACATAACATGTCATGTTCCTCCTATTATCTATATCTCCAGCCATATCTGAATCTACATAACCACACAAAGTGGTGTCTGATACACTGTAGAACAAAATGTCCCCATGGTCCCTCTCAAATATCGAAGGATCCACTTTATCGCTTTGCTAGTGATCTCTGCTGGATCACTCATAAATCTACTCACCACTCCCACCGCATGGGCAATATCGGGCTGGTACACACCATGGCATACATCAAACTCGCCAACCTTGATGAGTAAGGTACCTTGGACATTTGGTTTCTATCTGCTCTGTCTTGGGACACTTTGCTCCTATGATAACTCGAAATGGCTTGCCAAAGGAGTCCCAAACGGTTTAGCATCCTACATATTAAACCTCTCCAAGACTTTCTTAATGTACTCTTCCGAGATAAAGTCAGCTTCTATTCCTTCCTATCCCGAGATAGCCTCATACCAAGGATTTGTTTGGTGGCCCCGAATCCTTCATAAAGCAAAGGATTCACTTACCGCTTCTTGAGTTCTTTTTTTTCCTGCATGTTTTTACCGCAACCAACATGTCATCCACATGCAGACAAAGGATAATATAAGCGCCATCCTCAAATTTCTTTGTATACATGTAATGGTCAGAATGACATCTAATATAACCTTGCTCCATCATGAAGCTATCAAATTTCTTATACCATTGATGTGGAGCTTGTTTCAAGCCATACAAGCTCTTCTTCAGTTTACACACCATCTCCTCTTTACCTTTTACCTCATAGCCCTCTGGCTGCTGCATATATAGTTCCTCCTCCAAATCACCATGGAGAAATGCAGTCTTTACATCAAGCTATTCTAAGTGCAAGTCTTTTGCTGCAACTATTCCTAGAATAATTCTAATAGAAGTCATTTTTACTACATGAGAAAAAATCTCATCAAAATCTATACCTTTTTTGTGCAAACCCTTGACCACCAATAGGGCCTTGTATCTTTTATTTCCTCCTTCTTCCTCTTTGACTCGAACACCCACTTATTTTGTAATGATCTTTTGCCTTGGGTAGCTTCACCAAGTCCCATGTCCGGTTCTCCATGAGAGCCCGATGCTCCTCATCCATGGCTTGCTCCCACTTCTTCCTAAAGCATCTACCGCATTGCTTCATCAAAGCTCTCTAGCTCTCCACTATCGGTGAATAATAAATAATAAAGAGAAGGAAAAAAATGTTTGGGTTCTCTTCTTACCCTAGAAGTCCTCCTCAATATAGGAGTTTGGGGTTCCTGTTGAGGAGGTTCCTGAACTGATTCATGTGTCACTTTTCCATCCGGAAGATCCTCTACCGCTGCATATTCTTTCTTGGATTCTTCCCTATTTTCCTACAACTGTTATGTATACATGACTTTCTCATTAAAGAACACATCCCTAGATCAAATGATTTTCTTGTCCTTAATACTCCAACATTTATATCCAAAGTCATCACCACCATAACCAATGAAAGTACATTTTTTTGATTTAGCCTCTAGCTTGGTCCTATCATCCTTGTCTATATGAACAAACACCTCACATCCAAAGACTCTAAGAAATGAATAATCAATTTTCTTACCATACCAAGCCTCCTCAGGTATGCCTCCATCCAAGGCACTCAAGGGTCCTTTGTTGATCAAGTACACAACCGTGCTCACCGCTTCGCCCAAAAAGAAAGAGGCGAGTCTTGCATGTAACGTCATGCTCCTAAAGACGTTCCATTATTGTTCGTTCATCCTTTTCGATACCCCATTCTCGCCACTGAGTTTCTCTAACCGTCTTTTGCCTACGGATTCCATTCTTATAACAAGTAATCATCAAATTCATTGCATGCAATACTCCCCTCCATTATTTGACCTAAGACATTTTAGCTTGGGACTGTTTCATTCTCTACCAAGGCTTTCCATTTAACAAAAGTTTCAAATACATCGATTTGTTTCTAATATAATAAACCCAAAATTTTCTTGTTGCATCATCAATAAAATTAACATAATAACTTGAACCCCCAAGAGATGATACCTGAGCTAGCCCCCACACATCAGAATGCACCAACTCTAACTTACTCTCTTTCTTTGTAGGTCCAACCTTGAGAAACCTTACTCGCTTTTGTTTCCCATATATGCAATCCTCACAAAACTCCAAACCTATTTTTGTATATCAGGAAAATCCTCCTTTATGATCTCCATGCCCTTATGTCTCATATGATCGAGCCTATAGTGCCACAATGTTGTATCTACTTACAAGCCACAAGATTACAAACATTAGTGCTATAAGTGGTTAAATACAAGGTTCTAACCTTCTTACCTCTTGCCACCACAAGAGCACCCTTGGTAACCTTCCAAGAGTTAGTTGTAAATATCACAGTACAACCATCACTTCTCAACTGCCCTGTCGATATCAAATTTCGTCTTAATGTAGGCACATGTTTGACATCCTTCAATAGCCAAGTATTCCCATTCTGCATTTTAACTTGAACATAACCTTTTCCAACTATGCTACAAGGCTCATCATCACCAAGAAAAACATGCCCAAAATCTCCTTGAACATAATCAACAAAATAATGCCTATGTGGAGAAGCATGGAAAGAAGCCCCGAATCTAAAACCTAAGATTCAGTAATATTGTGCAAAGAAAGAATCAAAGCATCCTGACATACATTACCCATTGCCACATTTGCCTCCTTGTTTTCTTCTTGTCCCGAAGCTTCCAAAAGTCCTTCTTTGCATGCCCAAACTTTCCACAGTGCGATTATACTATCTTACTTTTGGATTTTGACCTTGCCCAATCCTTTGGTTATCCACGGCTTCCTCTATTCTTATGTCTCCCTCTAGTTTCCACTGTCAAAGCATTCCCTGAAGTAGAAGATTCACCAGAGCTTTTTCTTCACATTTCCTCGCTTAGAATCACCCCTACAACATCCTCAAACTTCAACTTTGAGTTATTTGGAACCGAGTTGCTTACCGCCATTACCAAGCTATTCCAACTCTCAGGTAAAGAGCACAGAACTAATAAAGCCCTAACTTCTTCATCAAATTCTATTGTAACTGAAGCTAGCATATTTACAACCGTATTAAAATCATTTAGATGATATGCTACTAAACCATTCTCAGACATCTTCATATTAAACAACTTTTTCATTAAAAATATCTTATTAGAGGCAGAGGGTTTTTCATACAACTTCCCTAATGCATCCATCAGTTCTTTTGTAGTCTTTTCCTTTGAAACATTAAATAATATCGAAGATGTAAGACACAGCCGGATTGTCCCAAGTGCTTTCTTATCCAAAGAAATCCCATTCTCGCATATGTTATGCTCGAGGGTTTTTTTCACCTTCTCGCATACAATGGAGTATAAAGATCCTTCTGATAAAGGTAATCTTCCAGCTACATCTTCCAAAGACTGAAATTATGCCCGTTGAATTTATCAACCCTAGATCTTCCATCATTTGCCATAGCTCCCACTCAAGATAAAACTTTCCCGTGATTCAACACTTCAAAGAAACCAAACTAGGCTCTGATACCAATTGTTAGGAAAGAAGGGATAAAATATGTAGAATAATCCCTCACAGAATCGCAACAATAGAGACTAATATGCAAAAAATATTAAAGATCTCAAATAAAAGTGCAGAATAAAATAACACAACACAAAGAGAGTATTTAACATGGTTCACCCAATTTGGGCTACGTCCACCAAGAATCACTTGCTCAGATTTTATTACAAGCCACCACTCTCTCAATACAATACCCAGATCTGTTTGGAGCTATGCTCAACAAACTCTACAGAATTCACACCCGAATTCAAAAACACATCTGCAATGGTTTTCATCCATCTATCATATGCATAAAACCATATAAATAGACAACTGCTTAAGTAGTTTTACAAAACCGTGGGTATCAAAACCATGGGCAAAAACCATCCCATAAACCTATGGGTCAAAATCCTACCCATATGAGAAAATCATGTTTCCCGATATATCAAGCACGTTTTAAGGCCAAAAAAAAATTCACCGGCGAGGATACATGAAAAGTGTATAGTACTTTTAGTGTACAGTCTTCAACACTTTCACACATGAAAACAGGCTCCACAACCTAACAAGATAGATATCTTGTATATCATTATCTTTATCATTCACACATGTGTGTTCACTTACTTTCTAGTTGTGATCGCAGATTCTACATAGTCATACATGTAGCATGAATGCTTGGTGCAATACCTATTACTAGTCCTACAGAGGCTCCTAGGGGCATCCAATTTTGTACACTATAGGTGTTATGGTTTTATTTTGTTTCAAAAAACACTACTTTATCATATTATACATGCTTTGACATATTTTTTTATCTTTCTATCATGCTAACGAGTGTTTCATGTCCAACATTTGTTTTGTAGGTCTCTTTGCCACCATGGTTGTCTGTTACATTTCTTGATCTTTCTTGTCATTATATACCATTGTTTGTGGGATTCGCCCTTTATCTTGTGTGGACTTTTTTTGCTTTAGGCTTCATCGGCCTTGATTGTCTTACGACATCATGAGTGGTGTCTCATATTTACAACTTGATTTTTGTGGTCTACATTGTCTTCTTGCATGCTTTCATCAAGTCTTCTTACGTATTAGCATACACATTGTCTACTTAGTTTACATCTTGTCTTATACACGTGTGTTTGTATTTGTTGTAGTAACACTTGTCTCCTAGCCACTTTATTTGTGTGTCCCTTAGTTTATATCAAACACATTCCCTTCCCCTGGAGGGCACAATTTGATCCAAAAATGGATCAGGAAAAGCCCAATTCTATGTAATCTCTATATATTATACTTGCTCTATAGGTTATTGGCTCATTTTTATCTTCACAAGATGTTCTAGTCGGTCAGGAGTGACTCGAGACACCTCGAATGATGTTTTAGGCCATTAATGTTCGGTTGCCCAAGGGATTTTTAGTTGTCGATTACTTGACCGCCTCGGTTACATAACCGCATAACCGTCGATGTGTAGAATGTGGCGGTCCTATAACTAACGATCTAGAAATGCGGGGATCTCAACAGTTGCAAATGTTTGGGCTTCTAGGTACTTTGTTTCAAATTTCCACGCCTCCCTGAGGTTGAACAACTATAAATTTGAGCGTTTGCAATGTTTCAAACAAGTGAGTTTGGGTGAAAGCACTTTTTTGAGCAAGATTGCAGAGTTGTATTCCTTTTTATTGTTAATGTTGGAGAGTTCTTGTGTTGATATATTGTAAGCAAGTAGATGCAATTAGGGAGAGTTGTATATCTTCCTTGAAGGCCAATTGGTAGTGAATTGTATCAATTGAGATTACATAGTGGAAGGGGAGCTAATTTGCTCACCCACTGGAGTTTTTCCCACATCGGGTTTCTCCAAGATAAATCTTATCTCTCTCTTGCTTTGTTTCCTTTCAATTTGCAATTTTAATGGTTGTTGAAGTAACACATTAACTGGTTAATAAAGAACTCTTGTATGTTTCATTCATATTCACAAGCATAGTGATATGTAGTTGTTAAAGTTAAGCGGTTTCTGGATCGATAGGTATCGAGCTGGTTAAGATTTCAATCTTTTGT
This sequence comes from Taxus wallichiana var. yunnanensis, assembly GCA_018340775.1. Classification (NCBI taxonomy): domain Eukaryota; kingdom Viridiplantae; phylum Streptophyta; class Pinopsida; order Cupressales; family Taxaceae; genus Taxus; species Taxus wallichiana. Next base: position 690,402,255 of record CM031235.1, on the reverse strand, counting down.
ATGGTTTAACTTGTGTTGAGATTGCAGTTAGATGCCCCTTACCCGAAAGGGAAAAGAAAGTGATGAAGGTAGCTTGATTCCCTTTGAAGTAGAGATTTCTACAAGAAATTGGAAGCAAGGAATTTGTGAGATGGCTCGAAGAGATGATGTAGATGATAACGGTGAAGAACGTTTCTACAAGTTGAGGAGAATGTGGCAAATTTTTCCAAAGATGTGGGAAGCATTTCAATGTCCTTGGGAAATTGGAGTCCATCATGGGACTTCTCATGGAGAAACTTGGTGTTTCACATGAGACACCAGAGTATCATGAAGAAGAGGTTTGTGAAGAAGAACCATCCCATGCCATTCCCATGCCTCCTCCATTCAAAGCAGAGGCCAATATTAAGATTGAGCCTTATGATGGAAATGTGAACGCTGAGAAATTAGACCATTGGCTAGCTCAACTGGAGGTATATTTTAGTTTGCATTAAATTAATGAAAGTCAAAAGATTTCCTTTGCTCAGTTAAAATTAACCAAACATGCTTTAAATTGGTTTGAAAGTTATGTTCATACCTTGGCTATTAAGAAGCTTCCTCCGATTACTAAATGGGATGTTTTTAAGAAGCTAATCCAAAAGTAGTTTTATCCTATTTGTTATGAGGAAGAGAGGTCCATGTATTGGCAGTATCTCAAGAAAAGCAAGGCCAGTCTATACAAGAGTATACCGGTTAGTTCCGGAAAAAATCTATTCAGATGGGAAAAGATGTAGCAAACTGGGACATGATGAAATATATCAATGGACTCCATAGCCACTTGAGGAGACCCGTCCTCTTGGCCAAGCTGGCGGATGTAGATGAGGCTTGTACGCAAGCTCACTACTTAGAGATGGACAAGAAAAAGAGTTCATCTACCTCTCAACAAGCTTCAAACAAACAAGGTGACACCAAGCAGAAGGACAAAGGAAAAGGAAAGGGTAAGAAAAATGTTACTTCTATTTCTAAGAAGGATACTAAAATTCATTGTGGGCATTGTGATGTTGACACTCATTCCAAGGAGAAATGTTGGAAGCTACACACAGAGTTGCATCCCTTCAAAAATAAGAAGAATAAAAAGAAGGCCATGACTACCCTCCAAGGAGAGGAAGTATTTTGTAGTGACGAGGTGGACGAGACTATGTGTTGTGCCTCCATCCGTAGGGAGGTATGTTTGGGTAGTAATAATGTTGTTCAAGATAATGAACTAACGAAGCTTTTTCATTTAAAGATACAAGTGAAGAAAACTAAGGTGGATGCTCTTTTTGATACATGTTCTCAAGCTAATTTAATCAAGTAAAGAGTTAGTGGATAGGTTGAAGTTGGAAACTTACAGTCACCCAAATCCATATTCTTTAGGTTGGGTGAAGAAAGGTGTAGACATCAGGGTAATGAAGCAGTGTAAGATCACTTTTGGTATTGACAAAAAGTTTATTGATGAGGTTATTGTGGATGTTTTCCCCTTGATGTGTGTGGTGTAGTTTTTGGCAGCCCATATTTGTATGTCAGGGATGTTATCTTCACAAGGAGAGCCAATCAATACCATTTGGTAAAGGATGGTAAGAGCTACATCATTTCATCCTATTCAAGAGATTCGAAGATATCTCTGGTAAGTGCCAATGAAGCCCAAAAACTTATTAATGCTAGTGGTAAGTTTGCATTACTCATGTTAAGGGATATGTCAGATGATGATATTGTGACATCTAAAACCACTTGTAGCATGTTTTTAACAAAGAGTAGGCACAACTAGCAAAGTTAGTTTAGCAGTTCAAAGAGGTATTTCAGGAACCTACAAGGTTGCCCCAGTGAAGGCGATTGAGCATGAGATCCATTTTCTACCTGTTAGTATGCTTCCAAACTTGGGATTGTACAGTTAGTCTTTGAATATGCCAATGGCATAAAACAACAATTACAATCTTTGATTGAACAAGGTATAATTTGTCATAGCACTTCTCCATGTGGTTTTCCTATTGTTTTAGTACCTAAGAAAGATGGTTCATGGAGAATGTGTGTTGATTATAGGGCCTTAAATAAAATAACCATTAATAATTGGTACCCTCTTCCTCGCATTGATGATTTGTTAGATCATTTACAACATGCTAGATATTTTACTAAGCTTGATTTGAAGTCTGGGTATCATCAAGTGCGGATCAAGGAAGAGGACATATGGAAGATAACATTCAAGACCAGACAGGGATTATATGAATGGTTGGTATTACCATTCGGGCTATGTAATGCACCAACTACCTTCATGAGGTTAATGAATGAGGTAATGAGGTCGTTTATTGATTCCTTTATTATTGTGTACTTAGATGACATTCTAGTTTTTAGTAGAACTTTTAAGAAGCATATTGATCATTTGTGTCAATTTTTACAAGTAGTTAAGGAGAATTTTTTTTTGTTGAACGAGAAGAAATGTGATTTTGCACAACATTTGTTTGTCTTTTTGGGACATGTGATTGGAGATGGGGAGTTAAGAATTGATCGGCTAAGATATAGGTCATTCTGAACTAGCCTACACCATTTAGTTTGACCAAGACCAGGAGTTTTGTTGGAGTGGTTCAATATTTACAGAAGTTCATAAAGAAATTATCTTCTATAGTAGCACCACTACATTCTGTGACAGCAGGGGGTAAGACATTTGATTGAGGTAAGAAACAATAGGTTGCTTTTGAAACATTTAAATATAAAATTATTCATGCTCTACTTTTGGCCTTACCTAACTTACAACTACCTTTTGAAGTGGAAACCAATGCCAATGACTATGTTATGGGGTTATCCTGCTTTATGGAGGGCGAGGTTGGTATATTATCACTCGAATGTTGTTTCATGGTGTAATTATTAATTACTATACTTATGATAAGGAATTATATGTTCTTGTTTAAGCAATTAAGAAATGGAAACATTATTTGATGGGTAAGGAAACTATCATTCATACGGATCATCAACCTCTCCAATATTTGCAAGCTCAGAGTAAACTTCAAAGCAAGCTAAGCACTATAAATGGATGGGTTTCTTGCAACAATTTCATTTGATTATTAAATATAAAAAGGGTGTGACTAAAAATTAGTTGACATGTTATCTAGACCTCCTTTTATTTTAGCTATGGGCACGTTAACTCTTCTTGAGCCTTTTGTGTGTGAAGCATATCAGGAAGGCTATGAGCAGGATCTGGATTGTAGAGATATTTTAGTAGAAACCTCCAAGCAAGGGATTTGTACCTCGAGGGGAATATTGTCTCTAGGATGGCTTGTTCTACAAGAATGGGAAACTCTACGTCCCGAGGAGGGAAAGAGTGCAGTTGATGAGAGAAGCACACACTTCCATAGTAGCTGGTCACTTTGGTGTGACAAAGATTGTATCACACTTGCAGAGGTATGTGTATTGGCTAAACATGCAAGCTAAAGTTTTTAAATTCATCAAGGGTTGTGTTTTATGCAATACAAACAAGCCTAATAATAGGAAGTTGGGATTATATATGTCATTTCCAGTTCCTTCCCAACCATGGGAAAGTCTATCCATGGATTTTGTGGTCACTTGCCTACCACCAAAAAGGGTCACGATCATATATTTATGATTGTAGATTGATTTAACAAAATGTGTATTCTTATTCCTTGTAAAAAGACCATTAAGGCCAGTGATGTAGCTGAGTTATTTTTGTTAAATGTGTGGGTTCACTTTGGTTTGCCAAATTCTATTGTATCAGATAGGGACTCATGGTTTGTAGGGAAGTTTTGTTCTACTTTATGGGGAAAATGGATATGAAGCTAAAGAAGTCTACTACCTTTCATCCACAGACGGATGGGAAAACAAAGGTGGTGAATTGTACCTTGGTCCAACTCTTGAGGGGGTATAATAGGAAACATCCGAGGACCTGGGATGAGAACTTGGTGTATATCCAACATTCTTATAATAGGGCAATTCATGCTTCAACTAATAAAACTCCTTTTGAGACATGTTTTGGTTATTTGCCTAAGAGTTCTTTTAAAACAACAGAAAGTGGAATTGGAGTTCTACAAAGCTGAGAAGTTCATTGAGAAGATTCAATAAATTCACCTTCAGGTGTAGAAGAGGTTGAAAGAGTCACAGGGCAAGTACAAAGCATGACATGATCAACATAGGATTGAGCATTCCTTCCTTGTTGGAGACAAGGTATGGTTGTATTTGAGTTGGGACAGGTTACGGGAAAAGCCAAGAAACTCAAACCTCTTCTTTATGGCCCATTTGAGATTCTAGAACAAGTGGGTGAGAATGCTTTCGCTTGGATTTGCCTCATTATATGAAGATTTATTCAGTTGTAAATGTTGAAAACTTACGTCTTTTGAGCCCTCCATGTTGGATGATGAACAAGAAGGGGTATTGCTTCCGTCTATTGAGGACCTTGCTCCAGATAGTTAGTTGGAATTAGAGGAAGATGTGGTTTTGTAGAAAGAGATAAAGAGAACAACCCATAGGGGTGAAAATTTGGGTGGTTGATTAGATTGAAAGGGCAGCTACCGTCAAAGGCCAAGTGGTATTCTAGAGAGGATGCGGGAAGAAATTTCCTCACCTCATCAGTCCTTGAAGCTTTTAGGGACTTAAAAGCCTCAAATTGGGGAGGTATGATCCAAAAATGGATTAGGAAAAGCCCAATTCTATGTAATCTCTATATTTATACTTGCTCTACAGGTTCTCGGCTCATTTTATCTTCACAAGATGGTCTAGTTAGGTGGGGTGATCTGAACACCTCTAAATGACATTTTAGGCCATTGATGTTTGGTTCTAGGGGATTTTTAGTTATCGGTTACACAACCGCCCTAGTGGTTACATAATTGCTCCTCTGCGAGTGGTGGTTGTGCAACCATGGTTACACAACCATCAGTCTGTAGAAAGTGGTGATCATGTAACTAACGGTCCGAGAAACGAGAGGATCTCAACAATTGTAAATGTTTGGGAATCCAAGCGGTTTGTTTTAGCTTTCCATGCCTCCCTGAGTTTGAACATCTATAAATTTGATCCTTTGTAAGGTTTCAAGCAAGTGAGTTTGGGTGAAAGAAAATTTTTGAGCAAGATTGAGGAGTTGTATTCTTTTCTTATTGTTCATGTTGGAGAGTTCTTGTGTTGAGAGATTGTAAGCAAGTAGATGTAATTAGGGAGAGTTGTATATCTTCCTTGAAGGCCAATTAGCTAGTGAATTGTATCAATTGAGATTACATAGTGGAAGGGGAGCTAATTTTCTCACCCACTGGAGTTTTTCCCACACCGGGTTTCTCTAGGATAAATCTTGTCTCTCTCTTGCTTCGTTTCCTTTCAATTTGTAGTTTTAATGGTTGTTGAAGTAACACATTAACTGGTTAATAAAAAAATATTGTATGTTTCATTTATATTCACGAGCATAATGATCTATAGTTGTTAAAGTTTGTTGGCTAGATTTTCTCGCATAGCTGAAAACCTAGGCAATCATGAGATAAATCACCCCCATTTACCGGTGAGGCTCCGTGTAAGATTTGTCAATTAAATATGCTAGTATCTATATGGGGTTATTACTTCAACCATGTAGCTCATGAACCATAGATGTATAGTTTTACAGCAAGTAAGAAGTTGTTAAAGAAAGGAAATATCTAATGAAGAAGGAAATAATATAAACACAGGAAAGAAAGAGGGAAGATGTGCAACCCAATCAATAGATTACATAATTGATTGCATGCACATAGACGGAACCAATAGATATTAACACACAGAATTATAAGCAAAGGTAGCTTTCAGATCTAGATTTAAAATAACACAAAGTTTATAAGTAGATCTGAGACAAAAAGTTAGAAAAATGCACCGTGACACAAAGTTCTTCGGAAATCTGCTCCTTTCTATTTCTTTGCTTCAAATAGCTATCAGGGGTTTCAACACAAAGTCAGGAACACAAGAATGTTGCTTAAAAATTCTCCCCCTTTAACTCATAGGTTCTTCCTCTACTTATAACATGTAGAGGAGAAATTACAAATAAGAAGCTTTTAGTGAACTGGCACATGTGGAAGTTGTAAAGAAAACAACTGGCAATCTTCCTCCTGGAATTCCTTCCTTGCATGACATGCATGATTTGCAACTGAAGATAAAACCTTTTATTTTGCATGTCTGCCACCTATTTTCAAGTAGTTGACTTCTTCAAGTAATGGATTTTAAACCAATCACTTAAGTTTTATAATTTAATTGATCACTCAATTACTTTGTCAAAAAATAAGAGAAAGAAGAAGAAAGAGGAAAGTTGTAGTCTTGCTCTTTTTCATATTCTGCATGTAGTTTCTTTTGCCTTTGATTCTCACCAAACTGGATCTAGAAGTAGCTGACTGTGATTTTTCTTACGGGTGTTGCCACTAACATGTCTTCCCTCTTATCCTTGAAGCTTTTGTAGTTCTTCTCCAGTACATGCATCAGTGCAATGTTTGCCGTAAATAACTCATCATTTTTATTTTTAATTGAATATGAGCAATTAAAAATTCTGGCAAGCACTCCGGGTGAATGCAAATTCAATGAAGGTTTCAACCTGAAAGATTGGGAGCACATGCACAAGATGTTGGAAGCAATTTTTTATGCATTGACTTCTACATGGGCTGCATTAGAAACAAGAGGATGAATTTTTGCAAAGCCTTTACAATTATGAGATCTAGATCTGGATCTGGGCTTATTGACTTCAGCAAATCTAGAAGCTATGCATGATTCCTCGTTCATCCCTCTTTGCCATGGCTGGAGCAATCTTTGTCTGAGCAACTCTTTTTCTTTTAATTATGTCGGAATTCTTTGCAATTGGTGCAGATCTGACAATTTATTCATATTCGGAGGACATATTCAATGTACCTGAAATTGATTTGCACTCTCTTTCACTTATATGAGCACCTGTAATGAATACTTGTAATTAATTCAGACAAAGACGGATTCCAGAGCATGAACATTTGGTTTTTATCACAAAAAATTGCATATTAAGCTCGTTGCCCTAAAATTTGAGGCTTTGCTTGCATGCATAGCAAGAATAAATATTTTCAACTTCACCTGGGCACCTGTAATAATATGCAGACAATTAATCAGACTTAAATCAAGCTCCTTCAAACATAGGCACCAAACTTTGAAGCTTTCCGGTAGTGAAAAACACTTCTATGAGCAAAAATCCTCCTCCTTTAGGTGCGAAAACTGTCCGGGCTGCACTCATTTGCTGGAAGAATTAATTAATTCATCATTATGGAAGCCCATGCTTATATAACCTTCATCATTCTATAATTAATAATTGCCTCTCCTATTCCTGGCAATTAATTAATTAATAATCATGTTTTTCTCTTCAATTTGGGCGCCTATTTTGTGCATGCTCATGGTTGCATTAAATAAATTAAATTTATTTAATTTTAGCTTTCTACCTCTAGTCTACATTGACTTCACACTATGCTTTGACCTCATGCAACAAAAATAGGAATTAATTCCATCAATAAATACTTTAAAAAGTATTATTTCTCCTCTACGTGGGTCGCACTTTTTGCCATTCTGATTTCTATTTTTAAAAGTCACTTTTTGATGGGAATAATCACCCTGCACTGCAGCTCCAAAAATCCCATGGTCCACTTAAGCTGTTTGACTTTCATAATGAGATTTTTTACCCTGCAAGGCAGGTAAGAAATTCCCATCAATGCCTTAAGTGATTTTTCTTTATTTCACAATGGGAATTTTCACCCTACAAGGCAGGTAAGAAATTCCCGTCTGCCTGTTGCCTCTAATTTTGCCATCACGACTCAAATGACTTTGCCTTCACGGGAAAAAGTACCTTGTAAGGCGGTGTACAAATATCCCATCACTGTTGCGACCAAAATCCCACTATGACTTAGATCCATCCATTTTCAAAAAATGTGACATATCCAGAAGAAGCTTTTTTGTGCATGACTTTGTCTTTTTAGAGAGAACGAGAATTCCTTTTTGTGCACGACTTCGTCTTTTTAGAGAGAACTGAATTCTGTGGAAATTTCCTTCTGGCATGACGTCCGTAGATGATTTCCAGATATTCCAGTGCAAGAAAAGCAGACTAAAGCTGGCAAAGGAATTGTCTTAGGGAATTTCACAGAGAGAAAAAAATCCAAAAATAATAAAAATGAAAAACGTTGCTAGAAGTCATGCATAAAGCCCAGGATTCATTCCTTGTGAAAACCCTACTGGTATATGTGAATATTGACATGCAAAACCTCAACAAGGTTAAACCGGAGCACAATTTACCTCAACGGGGCTTAAAATAATTAAATAAAAATTTCCCGCAGACAAACCGCGACGAAGGGATAAAACGAGTTTGGGCATCTAGGTATTTGTCAAAATTGGCTCATATAACTCTCTAGAAATATCTTGATGCAATACAGACATTTTCTGGCAATAAAACACAAAATAACCCATTATTTTAAAAGTAAGAAATTTTTACATGGGGTAGTCTCGATTTCAGTGGTGAAATCTAGGGACACCAAAGTTAAATAGTTTATGGATCACAATTTTAGCACAACGATCAATCTTCTTTTGGGCCACATACGTCTTTAGTGACGTCGCATGCACCCCAAATGACTGGGGGCATCATTTGGGTGAATCACCTACCCCATATAGTAGTCTATAATCATTACACAACATAACATAGTACCGGTACAACACAATCTTCAGTTTCAAGGCTCAGAATTAGACTTGGGTCATTAACACAACATAGCCACCAGAGCCCTTCATGGACACCTATAACGTGGGGGCATGTACACAACATTTAGAAGTTTAGCATAGTGCACAAAACTCCACACAATGACTTTTACAGGGCACACAGTCCTTAACATTTTGGCATGCATACACTACACACTTTTGCATTGGATCGAATTGTTTGAATTTTACACACCATCTGCAGTGGTGTTCTACATTGTGAGAAACAATTAAAGGTTGGAGGATAACACCAGAATTTTCTCCCTACACTTATTCCATGACTTGGCGTGAGATATCCCTGAAAACTCTTGGCCAGAGAAACTAGCGTGAGATCACCCAAAAAACTTGTCGTCTACAACATCTTCAAGATCCTTTCTACACTCTTTTCTCGTCACGGATCAAGTTCATCCGTATGGGAAGTAGTAGTCAACGTCATTTAAACATCACATACAACAACATCAACATTAACAACACGGGCACATCGTGACATCTACACATGCGTTTCGCCCTAGATTCATTTTCGCATCATCACTTTTTGCACTTTCTCTCCTCCCAAGCATCTCAATTCATACTTTTTGTTGGGGTTAGCACACCAGTTGTACAAATATATTAATCAGATCTAAGCATAAAAATAATCAATACGGAAATAAAAAAGAAGAAACAATACACAAGATTTAACGTGGTTCACTTAGTGTGGGCTACGTCCACAAGAAATAACCAATTTATATCACAAAGGAAATACAATGAAGATTTGTAATCTTCCACACCTTCTTGGATGTCTTGTACTTTCTTCTCTACAAATTTCTCTTTTCTCTCAAAAGGAAACTTCTCTCTATTCTCAATTGAATTCTACCTTCTAAACCCTAGCTTTATGCTTATATATGCATCTACAATCTTAGGGAACTTTAGCTATGCAATTACAACCATTAGATTCACTTTACAACTAAAGATAGATCTAATTCCCATAACTTAATTATAGTAGTCACGCATAGGCAACCGATGCCGATTAGCCTTAACCGATGTCGGTTAGCCCTAACCGATGTTGGTTCCTCCTTGCCTGACCGATACTGGTCCATGGGTGATCGACGACGGTTTTCACAACTAACACCGATTTATTGTGTATTCCAACAAGTCTACAAAATCATGCCAATGAAGCAATTAAGCTCCACAACTCAACAATATCCCACTTGGAGATAAATTGCTACACTGTATCGTACAACTCCTTCCTCTGATCCTTTCCTTGGCATGTTTCTCCCTCTTCAAGTCTCAAACTCAAAGACCAATAGAAGTGGAGTGTAGCTCCAACTTCTCCTTTACCAACAACTTCATTACCATATCCGCAGGGTTTTCCTTTGTATGATTTTTCTCCAACTTCAGCTTTCCCATCCTCCAATACCTGCTGTATGAAGTGATATCTCAATTGAATGTGTTTCGTTCTAGAATGAAACGTTGAGTTCTTTGCCAGATGAATTGCACTTTGACTATCATTGTACAATCTGTAATCTTCTTTCTCTTTCCCAACTCTTCCATGAACCTGCTCATCCATATCATCTCCTTGCTAGCTTTTATAGTTGCAACATACTTAGCCTCTATAGTAGACAGGCCACAACCTTCTGCAATCTAGAAATCTAGCTAATTGTCGTGCCACCTACTATGAAAACATATCCAGTGGTGCTCCTCCTACCATCCAAATCACCAACCATGTTTGAATCCACATAGCCACGTAAAGAAGTATCTGACCCTCCATAGCATAACTACATGTTGGATGTCCCTCTCAAATACTTGAGAATCCATTGGAATGCTTTCCAATGCTCTTTACCTGGATTAGCCATAAATCTGCTCACAACTCCCACTTGCTTGTGCAATGTCTGGTCTAGTATAAACCATAACATACATCAAGCTCCCAACTATGAAGCATACGAAACTCGTGCCATGTACTCAACCTCCTCATGTGATGTAGGACACTAATATTTTCTCAATTTGAAGTGTCCAGCATAGGTGTACTTACAAGTTTTGAATTTTGTAAATTAAACCTTTCCAACACCTTATTGATATAATGCTCCTGAGATAAATACAACTTCATGTTCTTCCTATCTCTGTGAATTTGCATGCCAAGGATTCTCTTTGCAGCTCCCAAATCCTTCATTGCAAATGTGTGAGCTAGATTTTCTTTAAGCTCACCAATGTCCTACATACTAGATCCTACAATAAGCATATCATCCACATACAATAACAAAATAATATAGCTCCTATTTCCAAGTATCTTTAAATAAACACAATGGTCATATTCACATATCAAATAACCATGCTCATGCATGAAACTATCAAACCCTCATATACCATTATCTTGGAGCTATCTTGATCCCATATAGGCTCTTTTTCAATATGTACACAAGTTTTCCTTACCCTTGACTTCATACCCAAGTGGTTGATTCATATAAATTTCTTTCTCTAAATCACCATGAAGAAATGTCATCTTGACATCAAGTTGCTCTAAATGCAAATCCTCTACTGTAACTAAACTCAATACAATATGAATATAAGTTATCTTAACAATAGAGAAAAGATTTCACCAAAGTCAATACATGCTTTTCTGTGTAAATCCCTTTACTATAAGCCTTGCCTTGTATCTCTTATGTCCACCCTCTTCTTCCTTGATCATGTAAACCCACTTATTCTGCAATGCTCTTTTACCTATTAGAAACTTAACCAAATTCCATGTTTGGTTCTACTCTAAGGAGTCCATCTCCTCATTCATGTCATGCTCCCACTACTTGTGGGATTTATCCTACATTGCTTCTTCAAAGCTTTCTAGTTCACCACTATCAGTCAATAATAAATAAGACAAGGAAGGTGAAAATATTTTTGGAGGTCTACTTACCCTTTGTGACCTTCTCATTGAGATTTGGGGTGCCAGAGGCTCAATCTTCTCATCATGTAGATTTGTATCTACTTCTGATAGTGACCGATGTTGGTCACCTTCACCTGCCTGTTTGGCTAACTAATGTTAGTGTGTCTCTTCTGTAATCGACGCCAGTACAAGGGACCGATGTCGGATGTCGGATAGGGGTAAACCAATTAGGGTTCATGTATAAACATGTAGGTGTTAATTTTGAATCCAAGAGTTTATTTTCATCCACAAACTTCTCCACCAGTTCACCTTTGGGTACCAAAACTTGATCCCTATACATTCTCTTTTCATTCCAATCAATGTCACGACTCTAATTATCTTAAAACCTTCTAAATCCAAAACTGGAATCCAAAATCACCAGAGCCATAACCATGAAAGTAAATCTTTTGGATTTTGCATCTAATTTCTTTCTATTTTCCTTATCAATATGCACAAAAGCTTCGAGCCAAATACTCTAAGAAAAGAAAGATCTACCTCTTTTCCAGTCCTAATCTTCTTCTGGTATTCCACCATTCAATGCACTTAAAGGTCCATGGTTAATCAAATAAACCGCCGTGTCTACGATTTCACCCAAAATCTGTAAGGGCAATCCAACATGTATCCTCATGCTTCTAGCACATTCCATGATTGTCCTATTCATTCTCTCTGCAACACCATTCTCTTGTGGTGTTCTAGGAACCGTATTCCTTTCTCTAACAATAATCTTTGAAAGCCTTATTGTAGTACTCACCACCATTATCGATCTAAACACTTTAACTTTGAATTTGATTCATTTTCAACAAGGGTTTTCCATCTTTTAAAAGTTTCAAAACATAGATTTATGATTAATACAATAAACACATACCTTTATTGTGGCATCATCAATGAAAGTAACATAGTATTGGGATCCTCCATGAGAAGCTACCTAGGATGGTCCCCACACATCTGAGTGTACAAGCTCCAATTTATGCTTCTTCTTTGTTGCCCCAAATTTGAGAAATATCACTCTTATGCTTTCAAAAATATAATGCTCACAAAAATCAAGATCTACATGTTTTAGATCTGATAACTTACCCTTTGCCTTTAAGATCTGCATTCCTTTTTCACTCATATGGCCTAGCCTGATTGTGCCACATGTTTGTATTTGAATCTGAAGTAGATAGAATAGAAAAGGAATCAGTAATACATGTAGATAAATACAATGATCCTACCTTATTTCCTCTTTCTACAACAAGATATCCCTTGGTAACTTTCCAAGATTCAACTGTGAGTGTAACCATGCAACTAGTTTCACACAATTGTCCTGCAGAAATTAGATTTCTTTTAAGGCTTGGAACATGCCTCACATCTTTCAATATCCATGTATTTCCATTCTACAATTTAAGATGAACTTCACCTCTACCCAATAATACATGGTGCATCATCTCCTAAATAAACATGCCCAAATTACCCTAGACATAATTTCTGAAATAACCCTTATTAGGGGTTGCATGGAAAGAAGCTCATTAATATAAAACCCATGACTCAATTTTATTATCCAAGGAGATGATTAGGACATCTTGTATTACCTCTTTTTTTAAACAACACCTCTACTAGTAATAATGCATGGTGCATCATCTCCTAAATAAACATGCCCAAATTACCCTGGACATAATTTCTGAAACAACCCTTATTAGGGGTTGTATGGAAAGAAGCTCCTGAATCTAAAACCCATGACTCAATTTTATTATCCAAGGATATAATTAGGACATCTTGCATTACCTCTTTTGCAACAACATTTTCCTCTTTACCTTTCTCTAGTACATTCTCTTTGTTTTCCTTGAACCAACAATCCTTCTTTGCATGACCTTTATTTCCACAATTCCAGCAGATTATACCTCTACCTCTATGGATTTAGATCCGCCATTCTTAGAATTTTATTTCCCATTATTCTTTCTCTTGGATATCTCCTTCTACCTTCCCTTACTTTCTACATTCAAATCATTCCCAGATGATGATTCTCCTGTACTTTTCCTACGCATATTTCTTCATTCAGGATTATACTAACCACATCATCAAACTTTAAAACATTAGTAGCAGACATTATTACTAACAACCATTACCAAGTTATCCCAACTATCGTGAAAGAGCATAATAATAAAAGTGATTTCACTTCATCCTCAAATGGAATACTAACTAATTTTAATTGATTTACAATAGACCGAAATCATTCAAATGACTTGATGCAAATCCACCTTCTTGCATCTTTAAATTAAACAATTTTTTCATCAAATAAACTTTATTTGAAGCACTAGGTTTTTCATATAGATTTGCTAAATATTTCATCAACTCTACCGTAGATCCTGCTTTGGTAATATTTGAAGCCACAAGATCTTTGTCGACTCAATCTTATAGATCCCAGAGCCTTTCTATCAAGAATTTTCCATTCTTCATTAGTCATCTTTGCAGGTCTTGCCTTCTCATCCAATGGTAAGTATAAATCTTTCTGATATAGATAATCCTCCACCTACATCTTCCATAATAGATAGTCATGACCATCAAATTTATCTACTTTGAATTTACCTTCTTCTCCCATTATTTTTCTCCCACTCAATCAGAAATCCCTTTGAGTAAATCTATCAACACACACAACCCTTAAACAAAGATGCTTTAATACCAGTTGTTGGGGTTAGCACACCGGTTGTACAAATATATTAATCATATCTAAGCATAAAAGTAATCAATATGGAAATAAACAAGAAGAAACAATACATAAGATTTAACATGGTTCACCCAGTGTGGGCTACGTCCACCAAGAAATAATCAATTTATCATCACAGAGGAAATACAATGAAGATTTGCAATCTTCCACACCTTCTTGGATGTCATGTACTTTCTTCTCTACAAATTTCTCTTTTCTCTCAAAAGGAAACTTCTCTCTATTCTCAATTTAATTCTACCTTCTAAACCCTAGCTTTATGCTTATATATGCATCTACAATCTTAGGGCACTTTAGCTATGCAATTACAACCATTAGATTCACTTTACAACTAAAGATAGATCTAATTCTTGCAACTTAATTATAATAGTCATGCATAGGAAATCGATGCCAGTTAGCCTTAATCGATGTTGGTTAGCCCTAACCGATGTTGGTTCCTCCTTTCCTAACCGATACCGGTCCATGGGTGACCGACAATGGCTCGTCAACCGATGTCGGTTACTGTGTATTCTAACAAGTCTACAAAATCATGCCATTGAAGCACTTAAGGTGCACAACTCAACACTTTTATCACTCCATGCTTTGTCTTGTCCCTCGGCACACTTTCATCATCGCTCTACATGGTTATCTCGTATGCATCTCTTATTTACTTTATCTTATTGAGAATTATCTCGACAACATAAAGTGGGGGCAAATGTAGACACATAATCATGCACTTTGTGTAATTATCTAGTCTGATTGCATACTACTATTTGTATGATTCCTAAGTAAGAAAAGTACTAATTAACCCATGTCTTTGGCCACCTTTCTTTACTTTATGTTACCACTTTTGGTCTTACACCCTTACTTTCTCAGTTTACCTTTTTATACTTCGGTATTTATCATCCACAGACACTAGCGCATAGCCATTACGCAAGTGTCAAGTGCCTTTGTCCCTTTGAACTTTGTTCACATCTTTTGGGTCCTTTCTAGCCATTTTATCATCTTATATTTTTGGTAGTCAGTATTTTCGGGATTAATTACAAAATCCAAGCAAGGGAATCATATAAATATAAAGTTATGTGATCATAATAAAGGACCAAGACTAATCATTAGCTTTCACCACCTAAGGTTGTATCCATCAAGCATCTAAGAGCTACATTGCATTGTCTGCAGCACTATCTAAGGGACACAATGGCTGGTTCTTCTACATAAACTTCATAGGAGGGAAGTTCATTCTATTCCATGCATACATCTATTACATTTCTTTACATTTAACTTACTTGTTCGCTATCAAGTGCGACACACACAAGAGCCACCAAAGGTATGATACCACACACACACATACATAAACCTACATTGGGTATGAGATGTAGTGTAGCACTCAGTCGTAAGATCACCATTGTGATGACTAAGGACAATCTGACCCCTCATTTTGTATCTTTCTTTTTTAGAATTTGATGCCTCTTTGAGGGTTTTATAGGTCATTGTTGCATTATGGTTTCTAGTGACTTCGATGATCATTGTGCGACCTCATAGCAAACAGAGGCGAACAACACCATATACTTCACGACCACTCGGAGGAGGTTTTCTCGAGAATTTCAACAAACATGGGTGACCAGAAATAGGCCTAGGGCACCTACAAATGCCCCCCCCCCTCTACGGGCACCCTAGTCTAGGAAGATCGTCAATTCACACACTTTTCTCGAGGCTCCATGTGGTATTTCTCCTCTATGTTCATCTGGTTATCACTTGACACTGATCCGGGGATTAATTACGAAACAAATAAGTCATCATACCTCTTCTTTACACATAGGGTTTCATACTTTATTGCTTAGCTTGTTTGGCTTAATTTTTGTACTCAATTGTTTATTCATTTATTGTTACAATAACAATCGATTAAGCATAAATTCCCTTTTAGATTAATCATTAAGCGCTTAAAGGTGATTGTTTTGGTTTGGATGGTGATAATTGAAGCAATAAATAATCTAATTGAAAGAAAAAAGGGATAATAAGGTATGCAAAAAGTAAACAAATAGAGGTTAAGTTAAGTGACCATATGAGTGTAGGGAAGTCATCATAGGAGGATGTTCTTTAGCACCTGTGATGGACAAGGAGAGCATGAGGATCACTTGCATTATGAGGACTACCTTGTGAGAGAAGAGATGCTAAAAAATTGAGGCCTTTTCCATTTAGAAGGTGTTGTTGATTTCAAGAAGATCTTATATGAAACCCATAACTTGTCGACATTGACGTATATTCTTCTAAAGGAAGAATTTGGAATTATTGATTGGATTGGGAAAAATAAATTTATGGAGATCCACGAATATTTTGTGGTGGAGAAAATAGTAGGATTTCATATTTAAAGAGGAGTTTATGTATTGAGGGTAGGTAAGGAGATTACTCCACTAATTAGAATTTTGGAGTGGATAAAGAAGATTTTTATGATAAATAGTGTTGGAATTTTGGGGTTGGATACTCGAGTCCAATGTAAGTAGTGAATGTGTCGATTAGTGTAAATCATTCACTATTTATGTAAGTGATCTCAACTCAAATGGAATAAATCATGTAAGTCACGGGAGTGTTGTGGTTACACTCGTAGGTTCTTGTGTTAGAGTGACACCTTGTTGGGTTTCAGAATGGAACATGGCTAGAAACCACAGTCAGGGGACAAACGTGTCCCTCCTCTTTAATGGGAGAGGTTCCCTTATTGAAAGTAGGAAAAACAAATGTACAAATATACAACTCTCAATGTTTGGACCTTGATATTCTGGAATGTTTTCATACTTAAAAGATTATCAATACGAAGGATTGGAAGAGTAGAGAGATGAAGAAGGAAGAAAACAACAATGTTTTCAGGAGATATAGGTAGCAAAATATATCCTTACTCACATTGAACCAAGAAAATATAGGAAAAATATCAATCACTTCATCACCAATGCGAATTTGTAGACATAAAGTTCTAAAGATTACACAGACAAGAACACAAAGTTTCTTTTGAATGTAAAGACAAATGATCCATTGAATCGAGCAAGGAGAGAGATATATAATAGAGGAAATGAGAAAGAAAGCTTATGTATTGAATTACTTCCAAATTTACAACGTTCCCAGAAAACTAGAATCCCTTTTTTAAAGGCCAAAACATGTTCTTATAATAATTCGTGTACATCCATACTTTGTCCCCAAGAAAATAATATCCAAAAGGAATAATGTTTGTTGTAGATCCATTTTTTAGAAAGTGATATGAAACAAACGCACTCGTGAAAACCAGAGGTTCAAAAGGAGAATATTTCATCAGTTCGAGCATGATTACTTTAGCAGGGGGCATCTCATGATTTTCTTCTTTATGTGGTCCTGCCATTTCCACCTTTTAACCACTTTCATAGCACTCAAGTGCTTACTGGTAAGTTTTACCCCTTTTTTATTGTGTATGCCCGATAAACTCTATTTTTGATAATCAAACTTTACATCTCTTTAAATTTATCGATTTGGCTCCACAACAAACCAAAAATGCATCTCATGAATAAACAACAAGGAAACAGAGAGAGAAGAATGAAGAATGGTTCACATTTGTACTCTTTGGAGCTCTGGTTCGTTAATGGCATAAAAAACTAGATGAGCACATTTTGGCCTCTCTTTCCCTTTGTTAGCTTTGAAATCAGACCCTACATGTGGCAAGCTCCAATCAACAATGGACATGGGGAAAATCCTTGTTTTAAGACATTTGGAAGAAAAAACGTAATTTCTCATTTTCTCAGCCCTCTATATCCCCTCCAAAGGTCAGACACATGGCATGCCCTAATTGGAAATGGGGTCGTGGCTCAACTTCTCATTTTCCTCCGCTGGCCCACTATGATTTTTTTAACATGAACGCGTGGCACACCTTGATTGGAAATGGGGTCACCGCTCAAATTCTCATTTTCCTCCGCCGACCCGCTGTGATTTTTTTAACATGAATGTGTGGCACACCCTGATTGGAAATGGGGCCGTGACTCAAATTCTCATTTTCCTCCACTGGCTCGTTGTCCCAATTTCATTCTTCAACACATGACATCACCTGATTGGTTGCAAGGATGTGCTTCACTTTTATACTTTATCTATTTTGAAAAGGGGAAAAATTCCAACCTTTCCCCAAAAGTTCATGCCCCGCCATTGACTTTTCAATGTAGGCCACATGTCCCTTTTTGATTCGTTGTGGGCTTCAACTCAGAATTTATCACTTCGTATGAGCTAGGCCGCGGGTCATTTTAGAACTTTTTCCCTTTGTGGAAATAAAGCTAAAATTCCTAAAGTCCTCTCTGCCCGGTCCACTAAAGCGCATATGAAGCTGAAAAATGGCGACGCGTCCCTTTGCGTGAGTAAGGCCACAGGTCATTTTAGAACTTTTCACCCTTTTGCCGTAATGTCTTAGAGAATAAAATGGATCCATTGCCCTGAACTTCCACCAAAACTGCTCCAGCCAATCAGGGACCCGTGGGGATGCGGGGAAAATCTGACATTTTTTTCAAAATCACCAAAAGTGATAAGTTCAAAAAGGAACCCGTCCAACCACATCTAATGAGAAGAAAACACGTAGCTTTACCTTCTGAGAAAGAATTTGACGGGGAAAGAACATAGAAAATTGCAGAGAACGAGAAAATGTCATTTTTGCACTTGATGAAGATTTTCTTTCTGCACAACATTAATATGCAAAGAATGCACATTTCGCGTCATTCAAATACATAAAAGAAGATCATAAACCCCCTCCCATCCATGAAAAATAGATAGAACGTTATAATGTCCGCAGACTGAGGAAATGCATAAAACATTGTGGGGGATCAAAACGAGCACTTGAGGGGCTTAAAACATGAATTCCTCCATGGCAAGACTTCAATTTTCAAGAAATTGGATTTTAAAAAGGGGGGAAAATTGAGGGGAAAACACACCTGTTGCATAGAAAATTATAGTGAATGCTCTAAGTGTTGAACAACTAAATATTTTCTACCTAGTGAATGCTCTAAGTGTTGAACAACTAAATATTTTCTACCTAGTGAATGCTCTAAGTGTTGAACAACTAAATATGTCTATGACCATGTGCTTAATTGTTAGCTTTCAGAAACAAAAAAGTGTGTGACTTCGTCCAAGATGAAGGCAAGCCTTTTTGTGACAACCCCGCTAAAGAGCACATATTTTATATACAATTTTTTATCCTAATAAGACTAACTAACTTTGATATGTTAAAGGTGTTATTATTAAAACAATTTCATATTCCAAAGTTGAGCAAAAAAATATTTACGCTTTGAAGGAAATCAACCAAGATTTTTTAATTATTCTATGCACATATGATGCACATTTTAAGATGTTGTCAAATATCACTGCGAGATTCATCCTTTCTAGCATGCGTAGTGATTAAGATGAGTGTTGGCCCCTTTACAAACATAGTTAGCCATGAATATTTTCAACTATCTACATAAGGTTTTATATATTGCATTGCATGTACAACTCATGGGAAATTTTAATAAAAATATCAATCTCTTCTTAGAAGCATAATTATCCTCCATGGTGTCATAGCTACAAAACTTGATATCTACGTGATCTACCAGCTAAGAAATTTAAAATGGATTATTTACATTGACTATGAGACCAAGGGTGATATGATTAATACTTCATTGAGAAAGAGAGTTTAATCAACGGACCTCATATATGAAATATGATATGTTGTACATGCAACCATAAACTATATTTTTTACAGCAAAGTAGGTGGAGGTCGTATGTTGGTTAAAGATTTGTGATTTAAATATCCATGACACCATAAGATACCACCTTAATAAATAGAAGAAATAAATCAAGACATGCAAACTAATATGAGCATTCATGTTACCAAACCAAAGAAGGGTATTTGGGAGATTCCAAAGATATGGTTGAAAATGAATAGGAAATGATGTTCATGCATGGGGAATATGTTTTAGGTGTAAGGAAAATGGCCACCATCATGAGTACTTCTCGAAGTTCCCTTCCTACATTATTTGTGGAGAAGATCATGAGACTAAATATATCCCAAAACTATGCAAAAATATCTTGCAAGGTGATGCTATGTAAAAAATGTTAGAATGGTGATCGTTACATAAGAAAATAAATAATTATACCATGCCCATAAAATGTAGGGAGGAAAAGGAGGAGAAAAATGCACAAATGTGGCTACTAATTTAACCTAAATGGTTAATTATCAAGGGTGGTAGTAACCAATGGTAGATTATCCTAATCAATTAGTTTTTAAAGCTAATTGCAACAATATCAGGAATAATCATATGAACAATACTAAACAATGATGAACATCAAATAGATAAAGCACTTACAATGTGAGAGATAAGATGACTTAGCTGATATCGTACTCTATGTGATGATTTGAGTTTGTTTGATGAATGAAACATGATGGAAATGACTAATAGATCCTCATTGTTGAAACTATGTCCTAAACTATTACACAGACCAAAGCAGATGGCATGGGCTAAAGTGTACCCCTATTATGGACCTTTCCATACACGCATGTATCTTCAAATAATCTACTCCTAATACTTTCTAGGTATGTGTCTTGTCTTTTGATCTACTTGTAGACCCGAAATCATAGACTTGGGTACATTTCTAGGTCCTAAAAGCATACTAGCATTTATATGATTATTAAGTAAGAAAACTAGTGGTTGAAAACTATCTTTGCCCTCTTTTATTTGTTTCTTGATTTCCATTTGGTCTTACACACCCTACAGGTGATTCAAAATTTCACTTATTTATATTTTATGACTTCAGACACTAGCGCCCAACCAAGAGAGCAATTCCTAGGCACTCTTGTCCCTTTCTCACCTTACTCGCTCCTGTTGTGTCTCTTTTATCTTTTGGGAATATTTTTCACTTATGGGTTAGCCTTCATGTTATCAATTATGAAATTCAAACAAGGGAATCATATAAATACATAGTTATGAGTTAAATATCAAGGACCAAGCACTAATCAATATTACCATCACCTAAGCTTTCATCTAAACGACACCTAAAGCACTCAAAAGCATACATTCAAGGGATAAGGGCTGCATCAACTCTACGTATGCAACATAGGAAGGGGAAGTTCATTTTATTCCATCCACACATTCTACTACATTGTTACATTCTAGATACAACCCACTATCAAGTGTAACTTGCATAAGGGCATCCTAGGGCACAATTTCTACACACACTCACAAGAACTACATAGAGTCTGAGATGTAGTGAAAAAACCGATCTTAAGTTCACTCTTGAGGTGATTGTCGAGGTCGCAGTATGACTCCCCACCATGTATTTCCTTTTAGGTTTGATGTGGTTTGTGGGCTTGTGTAGGTGAACTTTTTTTGTTGTAAGTTATAGGTACCTTCGAAAATCATAGTGCGAACAACATGCAATCGACAGAGCAATTGCGACACCCTTGCAAAATAATAGAAATCAGATCTTGAGTCTTTGTGTAGTCATAGGCACCCGGATCTAATCATCGCACCCAAGTTCCCCTGTCCTACTACAGGTGCCCTTGTCTAGACTTGTTCGTGAGCTCCAAAATTTACATAAATCTATTACGACGTTGTTTACATCTTGTTCATCACTTCTCCTTTCTCATATCACTTCTTTTTCTTCCAGAAATCATCTAAGTTCTTCTTCTCTCTCTCTCTCTCTCTTGCTTAGTTTTTTCACATTACATGCTAGTTTGCTTGTGTCATTACTGTATTTTAGCATTTGTACATCATTTGTTACAATAAGTTACTATGCAATATAAATTAAATCACTACTTGTGTTTATACTATGGACCTCCAAAACCATGTGATGCTTATCGTGTAACACATTAATCCTTCAAAACCCTAAACAATCAAGAAGTCATGTAAAACAAACATTAGGTGGGTTGTGGGAGCCCCTTTGCACCTGTTGACATCACCACTAATCTGAAGAGGGCTTAAAGCTCACGTCATTATTACCTAGTATGTGATCTCTAGAATGTATGTAACCAAATAGATAACCATTATATTGTAATAATCTAATTGTACTTGCGCCCTTTCTCTAACTTGACTTAGAGTGATGATATGTTCTTTGCATTTGTAGATCTGAGTGGATGATAGCCATAAAATGAGTATGCAAAGTATATGGATCTCAAGGGAGTCTTGGAATGGCCGTGCTTTTGATTTCTCTTAGTGTATGCTCATTAGGATCTTTGGGTGTCAAGTGTGCATGATCTCCTCTTTGATAAGAGATGAATAACTAGCTTATACATGTGTTATGTATTTGGAAATCTTGGATAAGGCCGAATAGAAGTTTCCCAAAGGAATTTGAATTAATAAAAGTGTCGTTGGAGGGAAAGGGATGAAATCATATGGGAAGGGACCAAAATGGATGGGAAGGGACCAAATCATATGGGAAGGGCCGTAGTGTATGGACATTATTGACCTTTTTGGGTGCTTTAGTATAGGATGCATGTGTGAGTGCTTTGAAAATTGGGATGGTATCATGCAATGGTTTAGCTAGATTTTATTGACTAATATGACCATTGTGTGTGCAATAAATAATGAATGGAATATAAATATGGATAACATAATTAACCAATTTTGACAAGTATGGGCTAGTGCAAAAGCATTGTACAATTTGTGTTGTTGCAAGACATGAATTACTAAAATGAGTGTCTACATTTCCCCCTACCCTTTAAGTATGAAATTGAAAATTGTGTGCTTAAAGGAAAGGTTACCTAAGTGTGTAGACACACTTTGTATTCACTGGAGCGCCTTATGCTTATGTTAGGAATTTTTATTTATTCCAGATTGTGTTTTTTACCAAGATGAGTACATGCAAAGAAAAGTGTAGTCAATTTCCATAGTATATGAAATCAAAATTTAACTTGAAACTTTAAAAATTGATGAAAAAATAGCAATATGTAAATTGAACATCAAAACAAAGGAAAGTGTACACTGATTATTTTGTGAAAGAGTGGGAGAGAGTACTCTCGCTACCATTACCATGTTGATGTGTTGAACTTTCTCTTTGGAGCTAGTTGGAAGGACTTGGGAGTGATCAATACCCTAGTGGAATATGTTGAAGATAATAGAAAGAAGTGCAAATACACCCCGCATGGTGAAGAGAAATGTATGGGGATTGTTCTAGTTGTTATTCATCACTCCATAAAAATGAGCAATGAGAAGTCTAGCCTATAAGGATAACAATCACCTCGATACTTCCTAAGGTACATGGATAAGTGCCATTACAGATGAACATAAACCCAATTGATTCAAAAATGATAACATAATGTATCATGGGAATGTTAGCTTGCACGTACCCTTGGTTCCACCATAATCTAACTCGTACCATGAATTACATGATTGAAGTTGAGTAAAAATCTTATAGATTTTACTAAGAAACTATGCCAACTAATTTTTTTATTGAATCTAGCCCCAAGATAGAAGTATATGGAATGAGCGATAACATCCATGCATTATGGTCCCTATTGTATGGTTTGGTCCCCATGTATTTCCTGGCCCAAGTCTATTTCATAGCCATTTTTTGGACCTCTATAATGTTTGGTTTTGTACCTATTATTTTGTTTCCTAATTATGATATGCTACGAGGATGAAATATCATCCGATGGTTGCCACTTTGTTTGGGGCGTGTGAGATAGAGTAATGTGAATGCAGCCTAAACAAAGGGACATGTAGCCAATGTGCACATGTGTTGTAGGATTACTATAGGGGAAATGGGAGCGTGCATGGTGTATACCATGGTGCCTACACATTGGTATAATAGAAAATATAGCAAAGTGTTAATGATAAACAATAGAAAAACAACACAGTAGATGTAAAAAAAAGCATGTAAAGACACAAAAGTATAAGAGTCATGCGAAAACAATATGTAGCATACATAGGACACCACTCAAGATGTCACAAGAAAATCGAGGCACTCAAGTCCAACAAGTAACATAGGGCATTACACACAAACATGTGACAACATAGATCAAGCATGTAAAATAAAAGACAAGCCATATAATGAAAATGATTTTGGTTTGGAAGTGACCTGTAAAATAAATACTACACATGAAGCACCCATTAGCATGTTAGAGTAATAAAGAGTATGACATGATATATGTATTGAGTAAATGAGGTAAGAGGAAGTAAAGTAGTAAATATTGGAATGATAACACCCATGTGTAAGAAAGTGTAAAGTGGATGCCTTCAATTGGTACAGAAAAATTGGTAAAGAGGAGTGTCAAACAACCTACATTATGTAACAATCTATGTGTAGCCTTCATTTAACTTAATGTACCATGTGAATACACATGTGTATAAAAAGTATATAGCATACTATGTATCAAGCTAACATGATAAGTAAAGTGCAACATGAAAAGTATAAGTGTATAATAGAAACAACCAAGCAAGAGCAATGCAACTATTTTTGAATTTTAGCATATTTGAATGTTTTTGGATTTTAGGCCCCCTGAGGGCATAGATGAAACTTATTCTCCGAAGAAAAGGAAGGGTGCTCCAAGAACACCCCTAGAGAGGGGAATATATAGATTTTTAGTTCTTTTGAGTAATTGGAGAGTGTGTAAGTAGAGGTGAGAAAGCAAGGTTACCCTGTGTGTGTGTGTGTGTACGCGCGTGTGCGCACAAAGTAAGGTTCACGTGTGTAACCAATCCCTCAACAATTAAGTTGAACCTATAAATAGAGTGTGTCATTAGGAAATGAGGGGGAGTGGATTCCCCTCATGGGTGAGTAACCTATGAACTATTCAATGGGAACCTCTTGAGGAGGTGAATACGTTACTATGGGAGATGGAGGTTTGGACTTCAGTTATGCCAAATAATTTGACTCAAGTGTATATGCTATAATAATTTTGGGAAGAGAGCAAGGTGGACTAGATCCATAAGAAGTCATGTGTGACTTAGATGATTGGTGAATATAATTATGAGGGGAAAACCCTTTAACAATAAAATATTGAACCATGTACGAATTAAGCATTGGTGCATTATCATGAGGAATATAAGGATAGAATAAAAATGCAAGAGACTCTACGTAATGAGGGAATCCTATATCAACCGCGGGGAAAAGGAAGAGACACAATTCCAAACAGAAGTATAAGAGGTGATATGAAAACATTAGGAACAATAAAACATGCTAATGTGTGCACAAAGTAGCATAAGTAAAATTATCATGAGTAGCACCATGTATACATGTATTGGCCAATAGCATAGAGAAGTGTATCAATTGTAGTGGAAGTAAGATTATGAACCTGATTTTGTAAATCACCTACAACATGCATTAGATAAAGGACCTTTTATGGAGGAATAACATAGGTAGTAAGAGGCTCATTTAGTGGTTGCATCTTTCCATTATATGTAGCCATGAGGACACTATTGATTTGGAAGTGGAGCTCGGGGTCATCCGGTGGAGAAGTTACATTGGCACTAGGAGGAATATGAGAAGATCTAGAAGGAATGGAAGTTTGGACACCCTTATCAAAAAAATTCCTTAGCATGGGAAGAAGAATAAAAAGTATGAGCATCATTATGTTCACCATTATGTAAAATATCCTCTTGAAATAAATATTATAAATACATACATCATTTGTAATAACATTTTGTTCACAAGTTAGCCTAAGACATCATGTTGCGAAGAGAGATAAAGAACACTAACATCATTTTCAATAACATCTTATGCATGAGTAAATATAATATCATTTAGAGAAGGAGGGTAAAGAACACATGTATCATTTCAGTAACCAAATTTTGATCACAATGAGAGGGCACAACATGCTTGACATGCAACCAAGGTCGACCTAAATGAATATTATACTTGAGGTTATTAGGCATGACCGACATATAAAATTAAGAGTACAAAGTCCATTTGTATTCGACAAAGTGATATCCCCAATACTGCTTATGTATATTATCAAGTGAACAAATATATAAGGCAAAGGGAGTTAGATCATTAAAGGAAGTCCTATGTGAGGTATAAAGGAAATATTGCAAATGTTAAAGCCGAGAGATATTATTGGCAAGAACATGTTTAACCAATGCATTATGAATATTGATTTAGATATACAATAGAGGAGCCTCTCACAACCATGATGCAAAAGAATATATAATTTTTAAAAACCCTACGACCTATAATGTTGGAAAATGACTCACAAAAGTAGGAGAATATAGAATTGATGCACAACATATAATACTCGAAAATAAGCTCACCAAATGATTTAGCCTAAATGGTTAATTCTAAAGGGGGTAGTAGTTTATGGTAGATTATCCTAATCAATTAGTTTCCAAATATAATTGTAGCAATATCATGAATAACCATATGAACAATACTAAATAATGATGAACATTAAATAGACAAAGAACTTGAAATTCAAGAGAGAAAATGGCTTAGTTGATATCTTACTCTATGCAATGATCTAGGTTGGTCTCGATGATTAAAATAGATTGGAAATGACTTAATAGAGCCTCATTTTTGAAATTGTGTCTCGAAAAATTGCATGGACCAAAGTGGATGGCACGGGCCAAAACGTACCCCATTATGGCCCTTTCTATATGCTCATGTCCCTTCAAATCCTCTACTCCTAATACTTTCTGGGTATGTGTATTGTCTTCTAATATGCTCATGTCTAGAATTTATACCTCCAAAATTGTGTGATGATCATTGTGTAACTGATTGATCCTTCAAAACCCTAGATAGCCAAGAAGTCTTGTAAAATAAACATTAGGTGGGTTTTGGTCACCCCTATACACCGATGATGTTTCCACTTTTCTAAAGAGGGCTCAAACCTCGTATCATTCTCACTTACCATGTGATATCTAGAATGTATGTAACCAAATAGATAACCATGATCTTGCAACAATATGATTGTACTTACACCTTTTCCTAGCTTGACTTGGAGTGATGATATGTTCTTTGTATTTGTATATCTAAGTGGATGACTACCCTAAATGAGTATGTAAATTATATGGAGCTCAAGTTAGTCTTCAAATGGATTTGCTTATGATTTCTCTTAGTGTATACACATTAGTATATTTGGGTGTCAAGTGTGCACGATCTCCTTTTCGATAAGAGATAAATAATTAGCTTATATATTTGTTCTAGATCTAGAAAACTGGGATAAGGCCAACTAGAAGTGTCCCAAAGGAATTTAAATTAAGAAAAGTGTCATTGGAGGGAAAGGCACCAAAGTAGATGGGAAGGGCCATATCATACATATGTTATGTCCCTTTATGGGCACTTTGGTTTGTGATGCATGTGTGAGTGCTTTGAAAACTAGGATTGTACTATGTGATGGTTTAGCCCACTTTTATGGACTAATATGACCATTGTGTGAATAAATGAGCTATGTGTACAAGAAATAATGACTGTGATATAACTAGGGATAGCATAATTGACCAATTTGGACAAGTGTGGGATAGTGTAAAAATATTGTAAAATTTACGTTGTTGCAAGACATGAATTTCTAAAAAGAGTGTCTATAGCTAAAAGATGTGCTCAAGATCAAGGACAATGCCAACAATTGATCCATGCTCTATGTAAAGGGAAAAGCTAAAGTTTACCATACATACATAGTGATTTAATTTAATTTGAATTAAATCTAGTATTGTAGAGTAACTGATGTATAAATGATAAAGTACAGTAACGACACAAGTAAACTAAGATTTAAAATATGAAACCCTAAGCAAGAGAGAGATAAAAGTGACTTTTTGATATCGCATAATCTTAAATTGATCTCGACAAGGAGAAGTGATGAAAAATATTCAAACAACGTAACAATTGATCTCTGTAAAATCTAGAATGTAGGAACTGTGTTTGAAACGACCACCGTAGCAGACAAAGTTGGGTGTTGGTGACTATACGAAGCTCAAAATTTGGTTTTCGCTATGTCACTAGGGTTTCGTGATTGGTATTTGTTGATCGCTTGATGTTTGCACCTTTGTGATAATCGAATGTACTTCAGTAACTCTGTAAAAGAGATGTTCACCTACGTAAGCCCACAAACCACATCAAACCTAAAAGGAAAATGTAGAATGACGAGTCGGGATGACCCCAAAAATCACCATGAGAGTGAACTTACAAATGAGTGTTGCACTACATCTTAAACTCCATGTAGTTCTTGTGAGTGTGTGTAGAAATTGTGCCCTAGGATGCCCTTGTGCAAGTTACACTTAATAGCGGGTTGTAGCTAGAATGTAACAATGTAGTAGAATGTGTGGATGGAATAGAATGAACTTCCCCTTCCTATGCTTTGTATGCATAGTATGCAACCCTTTTCCCTTTGAATGGATGCTAGATGGATGCTTTGGAGTGATTTACGTGCCTTTTGAATGAAAGCTTAGGTGATGGTAGTAATGTTTAGTGCTTGGTACTTGATTTTGAACACATAAATATGTATTTATATGATTACCTTGTTTGAATTTCATAATTGACAACCTGGAAGGTGAGCCATAAGTGAAAAAGATTCCCAAAAATAAAAGAAACCCAAAAGGAGTAAGGTGAGAAAGGGTCGGGCGCCCAAAGGGATAGGGGTGTTAGGGCGTTGTTGTCTTGGCTAGGTGCTAGTGTCTAAAGCCATATGAGATAAATAAGTAAAGTTTTAACTGGGTTGTAGGGTGTGTAAGACAAAATGGAAAATAAGAAACAAAGAAAAGAGGCTAAATATAGTTGTCAACCACTAGTTTTCTTGCTTAGGAATCATATAAATGCTAGTATGATTTTAAGACCTATAAATGTACCCAAGTGCATGATTTTGTGTCTATATTTTCCCCCACTTTATGTTGTTGAGTGAATACTCGATAACATAAAGTAGATAAGAGATGTATACTTTATGATCCTGTAGAACATGTGGTGAAATGCATGCCAAGTGGACAAGTGAAGCGTGGAATGATGCAAACCGAATCGTGAAGAATAGGAAATGAAAGGGACCTTAGGGTGAAGTGTATGCATTATACCGTGTTGGGGTAGCTTGTGGTTGTTTCTTCTTGTAAGGATGGACCTAAAAAAAGAAGAGCAAGAATGTAGTCAAAGTCTTGTATATGATAAATCAAAGAAAAAAGTGCATAAGTATGTAAAAGTGTGTAAAGAAAAGTGTGCACCTGATGTATAAGAGTGTAAAGGATAGAAAAATGTCATGAAATGTTGTGAAGATCAAGTTTTTGGGTGATCTCAAGCCGATAGTGAGTTTTTAAGGAGATCTCACGAAGTCCGAGTTTTTGGGCGATCTCACTCCAAGTGTGAGTTTTTGGGTGATCTCATGCCAAGTGCGAGCTTTGGGCGATCTCATGCCAAAGAGCAAGGGTTGGGGAGAGAGGTATAATGTCACTCTCATTCCATGAATTTTCTTGATAAACATCACTGTAGATGGTATGTCCTTGATTTGTTCTTGATGTCCCGAATTAGTTTTGATTGTATTGATTATTCTGATTGAAATGAATTGGAGGATATTACAGGCATTCTATAACTGGAGGATTGTGCCTGTAACTATAGAATTTATATAAAGGATTATGAAAACTATGTTGATTTGGTAATCTAATTATATGTGCCCTTAGGACATTAGTACCCAAGGGAGGACACAGGTGCCCAAGCGCTATTGTCTAAGTTTGGGCGTTGGTGTCTATGTTGTGATGAGGACCCAAGTTAGTTTCGAATCTTTTTCGTGATTGTATTTTTGTGTCATTTCTTTCTGTGTATATTTTTACTATAAATATGAGCTATTGTAGGGGTGATTTGTTCACCCAATGTATGCCCCCTTCGTTTGGGGTGTATGCGACATTTGTAGGATAATGCGGCCCAAAAGAGAGGACCTGATGTTGTTATGAAGTGGATACCTATAGGGGGTAGGGGATGTGCATGGTAGAAACCAAGGCACATGCAAACAAAGTGGCTAGTAACATGTGTTAGTAGAAAAAGTAACAAGCATGTAATAGAAGATAATGTAATCAAGCAAGTGTGTAAACAAAGTGGACTATGAAAATTGGGTTCCAAACATGGGACATCACTCACAATGTCACAAGACAATCAAGGTTGAAGCAGCCAAAAGCATACAATGAGCATACAAGACAAAGGGCATAGCCTAAATAATAACATACAATGGAAAACAATGTCAAGAAAAGTGTATTAGATAACCATGGCGATGTATAGTCTGTAAAGCAAATGCTAGACATGAAGCACCCATTATCATGTTAGAAATATTAAAAGTGTGTCAAGACATGTATTTATCAATGGAAAGTAATGTGCTAGAAAGTAGATGTAGTAAATGATGAAACAATAACACCTGTGATGTGTAAGAGTAGTAAAAGCTATATGCCCCAGGAGCGTTAATGAGACTGGCAAAAGGTACAATGCCCAACATCATTGCATTATGTAAGAATCTGTAAGAGATATGCATTCACCTCAAAAGACCAAGTGAATACACATGTGTATATATAGAAAGATGATGACATACTAAGAATCTATCTAGCATGGAAAACAAAGTGTAACATGTAAATAAAAAAGCTAGTAAGAGTAAATGCAACCAAGATATGCAAATTTTATGCATGAGTGTGATGGAATGGTATGCAATGTGTGAATGTGATAGGAGCAACATGCCCCCCAATAGATGTGTATGAGATGAGGTTCATTTATAAAATACCCTCAATAATCAAGAATGAACCATATAATAAGAGTGTGTCATCGAAAAATGGTTTAAGAATGTGTACTAGAAAGATAGACCATGAATAAGTGAATCGGTGAGGTTCATTTCAGATTTAGACCCTCAGCAGTCAAGTATGAACCATGGAACTAGAGTGCATCATAGGGTAATGACGATACAAGATGTGTATCAAGATGTGGAAGAGTACAAATAAAGATTAAGTGTGAAGCACGAAGCATAATAATAGAGATTATAGACAACTTATGATTCTAGCAGGGGGAAAGAAAGCGTGATGCTCCTCAAGTGTGAGGAGGATATAAGGCTATCAATGATAGTGAAAGGCAAGGGCCCTCCACCCGGTATTTGAGGAGATAAAGGTACGTGACGATGCTCTAAGATCAAAGTGGAGTATGAGAGTAATGACGTACATGTGAAGGAGACTATATGTGCCTAAATTTACATAGGTGCTACATTGTTAGAAAAATTTAAATCCCCAATGATGATAAATATCGTTTGTAATGATATCCAAGTCCAATTTCTCACTTGCAACATGTTCTTGTAGCTTATATTACCTTGATTATTTATTTTTCAACTTTCCTCGCTTTCCTAAGTTGTTTTGTAGCCTTTTTGCTTAACATTTTGGCCTTAAGTTACGTAGCTATCGTGGTAGTTAGGAAACCATTGTGTTGGTTAAGTAACTACTAGTCTACCTAGAGGGGCATTTGTGCAATCACCGCGCAGTTGTGTAGCCTCCTTTCTGCATAGGCCGAACAATTCTGCGTGCACTTTTATCCGGGACTTAAACAACGTGTTTTATACACATGTTACCTTCTTCCAACTCACTTTTCTCGCACGTTTCTTAACCAAATCAATTGTTTTTGAGATTGATAGATGCGTATGAAATTCTCCTCTTGTACTTACTATTTTTAGTAGGTTGACTGCCCCTCTCATGAGTGATGTGGCACTTCTTGGCTGCCAAGTGGGCTGGACCACTTCTTTGCTAACTTACTATAAAAACCAAGCTTTGATGAAGAAGAGTCAGAGCAATGGAGTCTATGGTTGTCACTTCAGAGGGCATGAAACCACTCGTAAGATTCATCACATGGGATATTTATATCCCACTTTAGAGCATGATGTTGTAGAGTATGTACACATGTGTCAAAAATGCCAAGAGTTTTCACACGAGATACATATTCCTGCTCAGGATCTATAGCCCATTGTGACACCTTGGCCCTTCTCTTATTGGGGTCTTCATTTGATCGGGAAGTTCTCTCCCTCATTGGCGGCTTCATTATCACGGCCACAAATTATTTTACAAAGTGGGTTGAGGCCATATCTCTTACAAATGTACCTAGATAAGTAATTTCCAAGTTAATTTTAAACCAAATCATTTGTAGGAATGAAGTCCTTCAAGTTATTATTTTAGATAATGGCACACATTCAAAAAATGAAGAGGTGCAAGAATTGTTTGCACAATTCAAAACATTCCATCATAAAAGCTCTTTATACTATCCTCAAGCTAATGGACAAGTGAGGCTACAAACAAAACCCTGAAGTCCATTCTCCTTAAGATGGTTAAGGAGAAGAAAAGGGATTTACATCTAAAGTTATTTATAGTCTTATGGGCCTATAGGACATTGGTAAGAACACCCACGAAGGAAACCCCTTATTATTTAGTCTTCATAGCTAAAGTGGTCTTACCATTATAAGTAGAGTTACCTAGTCTTCATATATCTCTACAAGGCATTTTGGACAAAGACGGATACCAAGAAGCATGACTAGTTGAATTAGAAACCCTTGATGAAGCTCGACTTAGAGTGAACAACACCACCACGTTTATGTTGATAGGATGTGTCATCAATATAATAAGAAAGTGTACAAATATGAAATTCACGCTTGGGAGACCCAATTTTGAGACTCAATAGCTAGATTGACAAAAAGGCCAAAGAAAGGAAGGAAGTTTAGACCCAAGTTGCTAGGCCCACTGTAATAGAAGACTTTAAGAATGGTGTGTACCACTGTGTACTCTAGAAGGTGAAGAATTCAACGAATCAATTAATTCTCTTCACCTCAAACACTTTTATGTATAGTTCATTTGCATCTCCACTTGTACATTATTGCATCCATCCTGTATATCATCTGCATTATCATATTGTGAGATTGTAAAATGAGAAACTTACTTTTCAAGAAACTTTTAAAACTTTCAAATATTAGAAAAATAATTCAATCATATCTCTTCAAGTATCCATATTATCATACCCAAACTATTTAATCTCTCTATCATTTTAGCTACTTAGATGAAATTTTTGTTAGGAATTAGTGAACAAATATGCGGAAACAATTCCTCAAATCAAGTAGTAGGATACTATTTAGCATAATTATACTACAGAAATATAACAACATAAATAAATAATGCACAAGATAAAACAAGACAAGATTTAACATGGTTCACCCAATGTGGGATACATCCACCAAGAATTTGTTTAGATTTTATTATCAACAAGAGTAAAAAAAATCTCACAGTATTCTCTTAATTATGAACTCACAACATAATTACAAAGATGCTAAACCACATCTAAACCACAATTGACACCCAATTGTTTAACCTTGATCACTCTTGATCACCTCTTGATCACTAAGACTCAAGACCTCTTGAACACTCAAGATATCTTCAAGATACCCTAACACCTATATTTATAGGATTACAATCCTTTTAAGAAGTCCTAAAGCTGACCCTAGAAGTTTGAAATTTGTAATATTTAATGTTCCCACGGCTGGAAAAACTGTCACGACGTTGACAACCAATTAATAGCAACTTAACGAAGAACGCCATAACAAACGATGCCGTAAAATGCTCCTAAAGTCTCCAAACTTAACCATTCAAAATCCAACACTTCAAAATTGAATCCAGAAGACCAAAAACATGCTCCATAGCCCAACAATCTCCCATTTAGACACTATATCCCGAGAAAAGTTCTCAACCCTTCATTCTCAACCATGAAGGCAATCAAAGTTAAACACAACTTCAACCTCTCCCTTGTGACCTCGTTGGTCATCATATCATAGGATTCGACTAGTATGAATCTTTTCTAGCTTCAACTTATCTTCTTCCAAAGATGCCCCGATGAAATTATATCTCACTGAATGTGCTTCGTCTTAGAGTGGAAAGCGAAGTTCTTCACCAAATGAATAGTTCTCTAACTATCACATTTGTCTAGTCTCCCAATTTCCCGCTTATGACCCAACTCATCAAGCAACGTCATTGTAGCCAAATCATCTCCTTACTTGCCCTCGTGGCATCAACATACTTAGCCTATATGGTTGATAAAGCCACAACCTTTTGTAACCGTGAAATCCAACTCACCATTGTATCACCAATCTGTAAATACATAACCTATCGTGCTCCTCCCGCTGTCCAAATATCCTGCCATGTCGAATCTACATAACCACGCAATGTGTGTCTCGATCCACCAAAACACAATGTTTCTCCCATGTTCCCTCTCAAATACCGAAGGATCCACTTCACTACCTACCAATGCTCTCACCGGATCACTAATAAACCCGCTCATTGATCTCACTTGCATGTGCAATGTCAAAGCCTAGTGCATACCATAACATACATCAAGATACCAATTCTTTGATGAGTATGGTACCATGGACATCTGGATTTTATTCTCACATGTCTTGGGACTCGATCCTTTGATAATTTAAAGTGACCTGCCAACGGAGTACCAACAGATTTAGCCTCTTGCACACTAAACCTATCCAAGACCTTCTTTATGTACTCTTCTTGAGATAATACCGCTTCCTCTCCTTCCTACTCGAGTTATTCTCATACCAATGATTTGTTTTACTGCCCCTAAATCCTTGATAACAAAGGAGTCACCTAGCCTTCTTGATTACCTTTATTTCTGCATATTATTCCTTGCAATAAGCATATCATCCACATACAAGCATAAAATAATATAACTACCATCAAGAAACTTCTTGATGTACATGTAATGGTCTGAGTGACACCTAGAGTAACCCTGCTCCTGCATAAAACTATCAAACTTCTTGTACCACTATCGTGGAGCTTGTTTCAAGCCATATAAGCTCTTCTTCAATTTGCACACTAACCTATCCTTCCATTTGACCTCATAACCATGTGGCTATTGCATATACAATTCCTCCTCTAACTCACCATGAAGGAATGCAAGTATTCACATCTAACTGCTCTAAGTGCAGGTCTTCTACTGCTACTAAACCAAGAACAATCCTAATAGAAGTCATTTTAACAACAGGAGAAAAAATTTCATCAAATTCTATACCTTTCTTCTGTGTAAATCCCTTGACCACCAATTGGGCCTTGTATCTTTTCCTGCCTCCATCTTCCTCTTTGATTTTGTACACCCACTTGTTCTGCAATGCTCTCTTGCGCTCGGGTAGCTCCACCAGATCCCAATTCCGGTTTTCCATAAGAGATCTATGCTCTTCATCCATGGCCTGCTCCTACTTCTTCCTAAAATCTACTTGCACTGCTTCCTCAAAGCACTCTGGCTCTCCATTGTCAGTGAGAAATAAATAATTCAAATACGGAGTAAATCGTTGAAGTTCCCTTCTTACCCTAGAAGACCTTCTCACCTTAGGAGTTTGGGGTTCCTGATGATTAGGTTCTTGAACTGGCTATGCTGGAACATGTTGCACCTGAACCAGCCCCTTGGACACCTTGTTGTCCGCAATGTCCTCTAACATTATGTATTCTTTCTTTGATTCCTCTTTCTATTCTTGCAACTGATCTTTATACATGACTTTTTCATTAAAGATAATATCTCTAGATTGAAATATTTTATTGTCCTTAAGACTCCAAAAATGGAAACCAAAGTCATCCTCACCATATCCAACAAAGGTGCATTTATCAAACTTAGCCTCTAACTTGGTCCTATCATCTTTATCAATGTGAACAAATACCTCACATCCAAATACTCTAAGAAACAAGTAATCAATTTTCTTACCAAACCAAGCCTCCTCAAGTATACCTCCATCCAAGGCCATACAGGGTCCTCCGTTAATCAAATAAACAATTGTGCTTACCGCTTCCTCCCAAAACATGAGTGGTAGCCCCACATATAACCTCATGCACCTAGCACACTCCATGAGATTGTCCTGTTCATCCTCTCGACACTTCATTTTCCTATGGAGTCTTTGGAACCTGTCCTTTGCCTTGGGATCCCATTTACCAAATAGTAATCTAGAAATTTATCACTGCAATACTCCCCTCCATTATCTGACTTGAGACATTTCAACTTGAGACCTGTTTCATTCTCAACCAAGGCTTTCCATCTTTTAAAGTTTTAAACACATCGATTTCTTTCTAATGCAATATACCCAAAATTTTATTGCATCATCAATTAAAGTGACATAATAACATGAACCACTAATAGAGTTTACCTTAGCTAGCCTTCATGCATCTGTATGCACTAACTCCAACTTACCCTCCTTCTGTGGTAGGTCCAACCTTGAGGAATCTCACCCGCTTTTGTTTCCCCGTAAACACATTCCTTGTAGAAGTCCAAATCTAACTCCTTTAATCTGCACAACCTGTCCTTTATAATTTGTACACCCTTTTGAATCATATGACTGAGTCTCTGGTGCCATGAAGTTACATCTCCATTTTTAGCAAATAAATTATAATAATCAACACCACTAGTTAAATACAAAGTACCCATTTTCTTACCTCTTACAACCACAAGAGCTCCCTTGGTAACCTTCTAAGAATCCACTGTAAAACTAACCGTACAACCATCACTACCCAGCTGACCCATTGATATCAAGTTTCACCTCAACTTAGGCACATGCTTGACATCCTTAAGTAGCCATGTGTTCCCATTCTACATTTTCACCCGAACACAACCTTTCCCTACTATGTTGCATGGTTCATCATCACCAAGATATACATGTCCAAAATCTCCTTGAAAAAAATTAGTAAAGTAATGTCTATGTGGGGTGGCATGGAAAGAAGCCCCTGAATCTAACACCCAAGACTCGACAATATTATCTAAAGAAATAATTAAGGTATATTGACAAACATCACCTACGCCACATTTACCTCTTTAGTTTCATCCTTCTTGTTCGTCTTATCTCGAAGAGCCCAACAATCTTTCATAGCATGACCAACCTTCCCACAACGCCAACATTCTAACTTGCTTTTGGACTTTGACCTTCCATGATCATTTGACTTCCACGATTACCTTTCCCTCTATTATTTTGTCTCCCTCTACTCTCCACTATTAAAGTGTTTCAAGAAGTTGAAGAATCTCCAAGTGCTCTTCCTTTGCATTTCCTCACTTAAGATCACACCTATTACTTCCTCAAACTTCAGCTTTGAATTATTAGAGATTGAATTACTCATAACCATAACCAAGTTGTCCCAACTATCTGGAAAGGAGCACAAAATAAACAAATCCCTGACCTCATCATCAAAG
Organism: Taxus wallichiana var. yunnanensis; assembly: GCA_018340775.1. NCBI lineage: Eukaryota > Viridiplantae > Streptophyta > Pinopsida > Cupressales > Taxaceae > Taxus > Taxus wallichiana. The sequence goes on along the minus strand of CM031235.1, from coordinate 690,364,903 downwards.
TCAATTTTTATTGAGTTTAACATACTCACAATCATATTAAATTCATTCAAATGATCAAAGAACAAAACCATTCTCAGACATCTTCATATTAAATAAATTTTTCATCAAAAATATTTTATTAGAGGCAGAGGGTTTTTCATATAACTTCCCCAACGCACTCATGAGACCTTCCGTGGTCTTCTCCTGCGATATGTTGAAAGCAACCAAAGATGCAAGACATAACCGAATTGCCCCAAGTGCCTTTCTATCTAGCAACTCCCAATCCTCATCTGACATGGCTATAGGTTTCTTTGCTTTTCCAGCCAAAGGAACATGGAGGTCCTTCTAATATAAGTAATCCTCCATTTGCATCTTCCACAAACCAAAGTTCTACCCATTGAACTTCTCAACCCTTGATCTTCCCTCATCCACCATAGCTCCCACTCAAGCTAAACTTTCCCTATGATTTACCACTTTAGCAAAAAACCACCAAAGCTCTAATACTAGTTATTAGGAATTAGTGAACAAATATGCAGAAACAATTCCTCAAATCATAACAATAGGAAACTATTTAGCAGAATTATACTTGTAGAAATATAACAACATAAATAAATAATGCACAAGAGAAGACAAGACAAGATTTAACGTGGTTCACCCAATGTGGGCTACGTCCACCAAGAAATTGCTCATATTTTATTATCAACAAGAGTAAAACAACTCTCACAGTCTTCTCTCAGTTATGAACTCACAACAAAATTCCAAAGATGTTAAACCACAATTGACACCCAATTGCTTAACCTTGATCACTCTTGATCACCTCTTGATCACTAAGACTCAAGACCTCTTGAACACTCAAGATATATTCAAGATACCCTAACACCTCTATTTATAGGATTACAATCCTTTTAAGAAGTCCTAAATCCAACCCTATAAGTTTGAAAGTTGTAATCTTTCATCTTCCCACGTCTGGAAAAGCTGTCACGACATTGACAACTAATCAACAACTTAACAACAATGTCATAACAACGTCACAACAGACGACTGTAGAATGCTCCTGAAGTCTCCAAACTTAACCGTTCAAACTCCAACACTTCAATACTGATTCCAAAAGACCAAAAATAGGATCCATACGCCAACAATAGCAGATTGACAAAAAGACCAATGAAGGAAGGAAGTTTAGACCCAAATGGTTAGGCCGTACCAGGTAATAAAAGACTTTAAGAATAGTGTGTACCACCTGTGTACTCTAGAAGGTGAAGAATTCAAAGAATCGGTTAATTCACTTCACCTCAAACACTTTTATGCATATTTCATTTGCATCTCCACTTGTACATTATTGCATCCATACTGTATATCATCTGCATTATCATATTATGAGATTGTAAAATGAAACTTACTTTTTAAGAAACTTTCAAATATTGGAAAAATAATTATATCATATCTCTTCAAGTATCCATCTTATCATCTCCAAATTATTTAATCTCTCTATCATTTTAGCTACTTAGATGGAGTTTTGTCATTGATCCCACCAAGACTTACACACTTAGTCCTATTCATGGTTTCTTCTAGCTCAGGTGTCTTTTCCCATAGTCTGTACTAGAATATTCTTGATGTCACATATCTCCCTAAAAACCTCTCTTATGACAGAAACAATCTAAACATTTCACACATACCTCTTGTTCACTTGTCTCAACCTTGGTGGTGAGCCCTCACATCTTTGGTTGCGTGGGGTTGAAGCTAAGGGCAAGCACTCCTTCCCAAAACATAATAAAGTCAAATATATAAATATATATATATATATATATATATCAACAATAAATTAAAAAATGTTTTCTTTCACAAATAATACTACACTTCTTTACCCTACCAACCTTTGGTGATGAGCCCATGCTTCTTACTAGTAGCATGGGGCAAGACATAAGGCGTCCTGTCAAATAAATTAGTAAGTTGTAAATAAGTCAATAAATAAAAAGTGTTTTAAAATCTAAAAATCCTAAGAAAATGAGTTAGATGTGTATGTTACAAGAGATTCAATCTATAAAACTAGATTTTGTCAATCAAAAGGCCATCTACGAGATCTAAGTCTAGTTAAACTTACAAGAAAAACACATTTTGAACTGGTTAGTTGACCTTGCTTAGGGTTGAGTTGTAGGTTCTTAATTGGATCTTTGTCAAAATCTTGTCTTCTTGTCACCATCTACATTCATCACGATCATACAACTCATGTCCTTCTTGGATCTTGGTGACGAGCCCTCATATTTAACTAGTTGTATGGAGTTAGGGATGGAGTGATTTCATCTTCTTATCATATCACATTCATCATATTTTGCCAATAAAATAGAAGTGCTAAATATTGCTTGAAAATCAAAGTGTCTAAATTACAATTTGTTCTCATATGCATCATCATATATTTTAAAAAGATCATTCTATTTATCACATTTTCAACATTATCACCATAAAACATATCAAAAACATCAGAAGTTCTAACTATCTAAGAGCACATAGATGAGATAAATCATGATCAAGCCGACTCTTACACATAATAGCCAAACCAAAAGAAATGTGTATATGTATATATCAATAATATCAAATCTTGTGTACAATGTCATCACACTCTTGCGAGTGTGATCAAAATACTCATCTATGAGTCGAAAAATCCAAAAAAATTTGATATATGTCAAAAAATTATCCCAAAGCAATAAAGGCATATAGCCTATCACTCTTTATGGGATCCTTGTGAAGGTACATGACAAGGACTCCTTTTACGACTCTATTGTGAGAGTGAGAGCCTCTATGCACCGACCGGTGGGAGTGCCCATGAGATGGGGCAGGTGATCTCCCAATAGTCATGGCTCTACTTGTTAGAATGGTCTCACCGTTGTCTCTGTCGGCAAACTTGTGTGCTACTAGGTTAGTCATCATCTAGATAATGGCCTCCGCAGTGTGTCATGATACCACAAACACATCGTGTAACATCCAACCATCATTGGGCACCCATCATACATTATAGAAATGCTCCAGAGTCTTCCCGTATGGAGTGCAAAAGTATCTAGAGAATCCTTTGAATGAAATCTCGCTAGCCATCCACGATAGTTAAAGGACAAATAAAACAATGACTAGTTATAAAACTTTCAAATTTTTAAAAAAGAATATAGTGTGTAGTTGCTAACAATCTAGTCTAAAGAGTAAAGTTGAGAAAAGAGTATTTTACTTACTCAGATCTCTGGGCATCTAAGATGGATCGACAATTGGTCTTTGGCATAGGAGCTGCTATAGGAACCTCCTCTACTCGAATTCTTCTTCTATAATCTCTTAGTACCCATCTATCATGTATACACTGACTCCTCATCCCCTCCTCCTCTAGCGGTTAGAGGATCCTTTGAGTGTAGTGTCTCTGCCTCAGCCTCTACCTTGGCCCTAGCCACCGCGGAAGCCTCTTTAGTGTCCACCCACTATGTGTCACTCTCCTCCATCACCTCTATCTTTGCCTCCTCCTCCTCATCTCCATTGTGTGCGGATCCTTCCTTAACCTACAAAATCTTCCTCAGCCTAACCGCTTCCCGTGTGCCGGGCCGGATCTCGTACAACATGAGGTGTGTTGATCAGAACTCTAGGAGTGACGATATTCCACTCAAGATTTCCCCTCGAGCTAGATCTCGCCTCTCAGATCCCTCTATACACTGTCAAGATTTTTATGAGTGCATCGACATAAGGTAACCCAAACTATTGTGGCACCCTGTGAATTGGATGGGCCTCTACTTTGCTAGTTCAATCCATTCATTGTGTAGTAGAACTGCATGTAGTCAGAATGATAGTCTCCTCACCCCATATGCCAGTCATGTCCTGATATGGCTATGTGATCATGTCATCAATAGTGAGTGTGGAGACCAACCTGATATGGCCCTCTGAGTGGGGCCATATCTAACCATCTCACCGCTCTAACTACCTCGGGATCTGCTATCCCAATTCCCCTTTATATGGGATCATCTGCTCATATGCCCAACTCATGACCAAGTTGGGATGATTGAGGGCCTTGCCCTTCATTTGGAAAACTCTGTAAAAATCATGATAATTGGCACCAAGAATCTCAACCCCCATGAATATATACCACCATGCTACTCAATATTGTGTATGATGGGTGCCTAATGAGAAAGAAGCTTTTCCCCACCCTTGTCCCCAACCAAACGCGAAGCCAAGATACCAATTGACTAACTAGAAATAGATATTTCGGCTATTTTATGAGTTAATCTAAATAGAAACTAAATACTATCTTGAAATGAGGGAACTAAATATTTTGCTTTAATAGTTAAATATATTGAAATAATGGAAATAAGAGAGATATGGTACTAACCTTAAGTTAACTTACCTAACTTGTGTCTTTGGATTGTAACAGTTGGTATGTAGACCTGGCAAGTTGTGACCGAATGGCCTTGAGAAGGGCAAGAGCTAACTGTTTTCCTATATTGAGGCTCTGGGAGGATATCGGGGTGCTTCGGGGGAGCCCCGGTCTCGTAATCTAGGCGTTATAGACTGGCAGAAAAGCTAAAAATTGAATTCGGTAGTGTCGCAATATCTTTGAAATACCTTTGCTCCTATCACATGTGTGTCACAGTAATGTCACCTATGCCACCGTGAATGTTACCTGTAAAAACCTATCCAATGCATCAATTCCTAAAAATAATAATGCATATGAATAGGTCGGATTGACCTCAGTTGCCAAACTAGTGGCCTTACGACTAAGAGTCGCCTACATTTTAGACCCAATGTAGTTCTATGTGTGTGTGCAATTTTGTGCCTAGGGTGCCCTAACATCAATGATGACACAGTAATAGGGGGCACTAACTAGATGTAAAATGCAAATGGTGGATGGAATGGAAAGAATACAACCCTTTTCCCCTATACAAAGTGTATGATGCGAGATGTAGAAGATGCCCAAATGTAGTCCATTGCCTTAGTATGTAACTATCCTTGATAGTGAGATGTCCACCCATAATGTATTGAGTATGTTATGTTTATATAGGGATCTCTTGCTCAAATGTCAACACTAGTGACCCAAAACTGCCGACTATGACCTAGGGGAATACATAGGGTAACTGTTAAGACCGACCTCGAACAAAGAAGTTAAAACCACAAATTATGACGACATGGGTGCCTAAAATCAAGGACTGGGGCACCCTAGGGTGCCCCAACATAGACCTAAAGATGACAATTGAGCAAATTATGACACCTGAGACACCCTAAAATATGCCCAAAACTACAGAGACAAATGACAACTGAACTAGACAAACAACAATGACGCCTTTGACTAACTAAAAAAACCAAAGGATGGGTCACTAGTGAATACTTTTATTACACAAGATCCATATATAAAATAACATACCCGACGGTATTAATGTAATAGTAAGTGCATGATTTTGTGACTACATTTTCCCCCACTTTATGTTGGTGAGTGGAAAGCTCGGTAACATAAAGTAGATAGAGATGCGTACCTGAGAAAAAGCCAAAGAATCCCAAGCTGTAGAAGAATGCACATATGTGTAGTAGAAGCATGCTGATAGAACTATAAAGCATGTCGAACCATGGATCAACGAGTTGATCCATGCAATGTATCAAAAAGTGTAAATATCATGACGAGTTGTGGAAACTAAAAATGATGATTGAGATATAGGATTGTGATTTTGAACACGGTTAAATAATGAATAGGTGGGTAGGGAGTGATCAGTTCCCAACCCAAACACTTGTATATGAATGGAATAATAGGAGGATTTGGGCGTCCTACCACTAGAGGAAGAATGTAGGGAGAAAAGTGTGTTATTCTCATAACTTTAACTACATCCTCAAGATCTAGTCACATTGTAAATGTGACTCATACAAAAATGTTGAGATTTTGGATCCAAATGATTTTGATTAAACAGTTGACCGATATGGGAGTGATAAGGGGAAGGCACTCTTACCCCCACTCCATGAGTGTCACCTGTAATGTAAAGGCTTCCAAGTTAGGTCATCTGGAAGTGAACATGATAGAGAATGAGATGACTTCCAAATTAGGTCATCTAGAAGAAAATGTGATAAAAATGAGACAACTTCCATGTTAGGTCATCCGAAGCGAACATGCTAGAAATAAATAACTTAAAAGTTAGGTCATCAAGAAATAAACAAAGAATGAATGAGATGGTTTCAAGTTAGGTCATCTAGAAGAGAACACAAAATATAGAATAAAATCCCAATTTAGGTCATTTTGGAATGAAGTGGTGAATGTAACTCCCAAGTTAGGTCATCTGGGAGACCACTTGTGGATTTCAATGATTTGATTTGAATGCGTTGATTTTGACTAGTTGATTGATTGCTTTGATTGGTTACTCGTGGAGATTTTTTCAATAATTTCCCTAGGTTAGGTCATTAGTGGAAAGTTGCTAGAAATTGATCAGATGTCGTGTAAAAATATTTTTAGTCGCTTGTTGCCCTCAAATCAAGTAATTAGGGGGGATTGATAGGTTGTGGTGTGTGATCGTGTTTGTGAAATGTTAAACAGGTTTATGCCCCCATATTAGGTCATTAGGGGAGATTCATGGTGGAATGTCATAGTACAAATTGTGAGGTGTTGAATTCACGATATTAGAATACATGGTGACATAAAGGGGGGATTATAAGGGGACCCCCAATAATATGCCCCTTTTGGCAAAAGAGGGAGTAATGAACGAGAACATACTCTAAGCCGAAAGTAAGGACATGAGGTTAAAACATGCACACGGTGGATATAAGAGTGTGGTGAAGGGATATAATGCATGTGGAATATGGACCATATGGTTGTAGGTGGAATTCTAAAAAGAATGTCGTAAAAGGGTGTAAATCAGAGTAAAATGCTCAAGATATGAGCGAAACAATGTAGTATGTATTAGTCGTGGTTAGGAGTGCTAAATATAGACCATAGTAAAGGTGGCATTTGTAATGTGATTATAAATAGTAAAGTGAAAAGGTAACTTATCACTTCATTTTTCTTTACATGAGTGTGAGAGTGTATACAGAGTGAGTAGAGATGCCTCAAGTGAGACCATTACGTCCTAGCTGGTTTGAGAGAGTAGCGACTATGGTGATGTCAAGCACTACTGCATAGTTGGTAAGTGCATTATTTTTGTAAAAATGTAGGGTGTACTTGGCATTTTGGTTGAATTTTTGAAAATTTAAGGTTTTTGATTTTCTTGGTGCTTGTGACCTAGACAAGAGTGACGAGGGCATCCTTGGGACTGGAGCACCCAAAATCAAGCGTTAGTGTCCTACTCCGGGGTGCCCCAATCCCGTATTTGGATGCCCTAGTCCAAAAAGTTTGGATTTTAAAGATATTACTAAGGAATGTGTTTCTAGGATGTTGACTAGTTGTATTTAGCTATGGGAGGTGTGTTAATGTTGTGTTTGTTGTTGTTTGGTGTTGTGCAGAGGGATATCCACTCGAGGGAGTTCCGTGGTGGTTGGCACTTAAGTACATTATTGGGATTGAGTTTGTAGATGATGATTGGGATATGATGGACCGTGTCGGCCTGCGACATATAACGCAGATGGGGATGTGCCCCATAATATGCCCATGTTGACTGTATTATGTGATAGGTGGTGTGTTGATACATGCACATTTTGGTTTCCCACAGGGGAGATGATAGTGACACTAGAGGATGTATATCACATACTGCGATTTCTAGTGGTTGGAGAGAGAGTACAAGTTATGGCGGTAGTACATATGGAGTGTCAGATATGCTTAGTTAGACAATATTTTGCGGGGGCCCAAGTCTTGCCTTGAGGCCCATATTAGTTTGGATGCGATATTATAGTCTAGGGTTCTGCATAGTTGTAGAAGTTTATCACAATGGTGATAACATCATGTATAGTAGTGGAGGGAGGAGGTGTCAGCATATTGTATAAGATGCATGACATATGTCAGCGAATAGAGGAGGATGGGATGAGATACGCATGGGCATGGTGTGTGTTGGCCCATTTATACAGGGGTTTGTATCGATTTACGTAGGATGAGCATGGTGGGGGTATAGGGGCCACCACACTACTACATGTATGGGCATATGCACATATAGTCGTATTGAGACCAGTCGCAGGCCACGAGGGAGTCGGCTTGACTAGAGATATTTGCTTGACACTTTGGGTGGATATTCATGAGTAGGAATATGGAAACATATAGTTTTAGATCCCTGATAGATAGTATGGGGCCAGAGTCAGTTATATGGAGGCCATATCATGATTATGGGGGATAGCATGAGGATTTTACATAGTTGCAATGTATTTAGAGGACCATGTGGCTAGAGGACCGATTCCTGGCATAAAAAGAGTTGTTCAGGATGGAGATGGTATCACGTGAGTTTGGTATGGCACAGGACGTGCCCCTAGAGCCATACATATGGTTACGAGTTATTAGGGCCCCTAATAGGGCGAGTGGTATGTTAGGGAACATGACAGAGTAGTTGATACCATCGGGTCCAAATGTGGTGGAGCCCATGATAGCGGTTGTGGATAGTGATGATGTGGAGTGCATGGAGGATTATTGAGCATGGTGGGCGGTGCATCAACAGTACTACTATATCCAAGATTTGCGGGTGCTATGGATTTTCCACTAGGAGGAGCGGGTAAGGGAGGTGTCACGACCCTTTGGCAAAGTGGTTGTGGAAAGTTGTAAGTATTTTTGTATTGTAATGTTGTGGTTAATGAATTGTCTATGTTGTTTTGTACGTGGTTGAATAACATGAGGTTGTACGTTGTGTATACAGGAGATGCCTATTGGTCATTGATAGTAGACACATCAATTCATACATTGACACAAAATGTGCCTAGCGATGTCTTTGTGTGGAGGGATATTAGAATGTGTTGACAATATTACAGGGTGAGCATGCCCATTTGTTTGAGTTAATAACCATGGCAATGATGAAATGTATGGTGCTACTTGAAGAAGAGGGACAAGGCACGTTAGGAGACTTGATGTGCCCAAGAGGTGGTAGGTGGTGGTCCTTTGGCCAGGATATATTCACGTGATATGTAGATTTGCAACTTTAGTTCTCGGAGCGAACATGGATATTGTGATGTTACACTGAGACATAAGTTTTGGGGCCGTGATATGCGGTGTTGTGTTAGTGGTGAGGCATCTAGTTCTAGGGTTCTCACATAACATGAGAGCGATAGTGATGATGAGGTTTGATAGTGATGATTGTATATGATGGAGGGGGACTTGTCCCCAGTGATGAAACATATTTCTGGGATGATGATTATATGAACAATATATGTATGGACACATATTTTGGATATATATTAGATCTATGTTGAGATGGTTTGGTATTCGCAATGAAATGGATATGGTAAGTGTCGATGTTTATTGTCCTAGCATGTGTATCGTATTTTATGTGATGAATGATGATGTTAGTAATGGTAGATAAAATATATATGGTGAATGATGTAGTAGATAACTAATGTAAATGATGAAGTATGAGATGAATAAAATATGTAACACGTATGTAGTGTAATTATGATAATAAAAATAAATGTGGAAATAAATAAATGTATCGTAATGAATATGTTAAAATGCAATGTAATAGGATAAAGTGATGAAAATAGGAGGGGGAAGAGTAACAATGCCCCCAACATATGGATGAATAGGTTCATGCGATAAGACCCCTTTGCGCAATCAAGTATGAACCACGTAAGAAAGAATGTGTCATCGAGAAATGATTGAGGTGTTCTAGACGAATGATGGAGTGCGTGATGAAATGTTCTTAAAACTAAACCCTCAATAGTCGTGTAAGAACCGTAAGAACACAAGTGCATCATCAAGGAATAATTGAGGTGGGCTAGATGAATAACATAACACGTTATGAAAGGTTCTTAAAACTAAACCCTCAATAGACGTATAAGATCCATAAGAACACAAGTGCGTCATTGGGGAGTGAGGTGATAATGATCACCTATCATCGACACTGTGATGACGGGTGGAGGTGGAAGCAAATGGAATGGATGGAGAATGAGTGTATGAACCAAAGTGCATGTCATATGGAGTGACCTTGGGGTGTGCAAAGACTATTGGAAACCCATGGGATGCATGTGATGGATAGTGCGAATGTGAGGGTGGTGAATGATGGAAAAGCGAGTACCTGTGGAGAAGACGAGGGGGTATGCCTACATTGTCATGGTGAAGGAGACAATGATCACTCATGAGATGTAAAAGATATGACACCAATGTCCTCGAGTTGTTGAAACCTCTCACATAAAGTAAGATAGTAATTGTCATGATGGTCATTAATATGATGGTAATTACAACAATACTCGATCATGCTAATATTGTAAACGATGTAGAGGGTGGTATTGATTGGAAGGAAGTCAAATTAATCACTCATAAATTAATACACACAATACATCATGAGGTCGAACATTAAGTGAAAACATAGAGGCTCATGGTACTAAGGTGAAATAGTGGTAGTAGTAACTAGTTACGGAGCCGAAGAAACATGTGCAGGAGGTGGAGAAGGGGAATGAGGTTGTTGCCTTTGCACTTTGGGTTAAGATACAGGTTACTTTTAATTGTTGCTAGGAGGTGGAGTAGGAGGAACACACTTTGTTTTAAATTTTATCCAAGGGTGGAGGTTTCTTAGGATGTACAACTGGAGGTGTAGGTGGAACAACAGAGGACATAGTAATTGGAGAAATGTGAGGAGGCTCTGCTAGAGGAGAAGAAAGAAGGTCCTGTTCTAGATCGATAACCTTGTAACACAAAAGTATAAAGGACTCACAAGTATCATACTATAAGCGTTGCTTTAGAGGAGGAATAAGACCATGATAGAAGATGAACTACTTTTCTAAGTCACTAGGGTGAAAGATAAGTTGATGTATACATGCATTAAAGCGTAAGATGTAATCTTGAATAGGTTGAAGAGCCCTGATGCAGAGTAGGAATGTGATTGTATGTGACCCTAGGACCGTTATTGATAATAAACCTATAAAGGAAGGCATCATCCATGTCATAGAAAGTGCTAATAGAACCAAAAGGGAGATGGGTATACCATTGTAGTGCGTCATTAGTAAGACTATAATGGAAGGCCTTAAAAAATAAGTGATCATTAGAGTAGTCGGTCATACATGTGTGGTAATGTAGAACATGAGCATGAGGATCACCAATACCATCAAAGCATGTGAAAGTAAACATGGAAAAGTATTTGGGGAAGGCAGAATATGCATATTTTTAGGAATGGGGTTGCATGTAAAGAATTGTTGTCAATGGAGGCATAATAGGCTCTACTTTCTAAAGTAAGAGTATGAACTTATGATTGGAGTTTTCCTACAACATGCATGAGAGATAGAATATCTTGTGAGGGGATGGTGGGAGATGGAAAAAGTGTATTAAGTCGTTGAAGTTTTCCATTATGAGTGATCACGGGAATATCAAGAGGCGATAGAGTAGAATCAAGGCTAAAGGTGTGATGATAGATGTGGATGTAGGAGTAATATGACTATCATCAACATAAGACCTAGTAGGTGTGGTGAGCAAGGAAGAAACCTCAATAGGTGAAGATACAATAGGAGGGGTAGAGGATGTGGGAATAGAAGAAGAAGAAGCAATGGCAAGGGGTGACTCATGTACAATAGTAGATGTAACCTCAGGGGAGGATAACAATGGAGCAAGAGAGTCACATGCAGTAGTATGGAAAGAAGGAGACTCATGATTTTGATTAGTAGAAGGTGGGGTTCCAGAAATAATGTTATGATCATCATAAGAATCAATAGGATCATCCATGTAATACGAAGAAGAGTGCAAGTCAAGGGGATGTGGGGAGGACTATCAGAAGTGGTAGAAGACATAGGAGTAGCTATAGGAGTGGCCGGAGGAGAGGTAGGAGATATACAAGATTGTGAATAAATGCCTAATAAATAATCAATGATAGAAGGATCTAAAACATCAGGTGACATATTATAAGAAGAATAAGAAGAATCACATGCAATCGGATGGCATTTCATGCAACGAGTGAAAACAACAGGGTCATCAACAAGGCATATACCTATAGGAGAATCAACAAGATTAGTTGGCACACATTGTTAGCCTTCCAAGAGGGCTTGTTGAGTATCATCAGGTAAGATCATAGGAGCACTATATAAAGCCTTAAGTTCAGCTATGATAACCTCATCATAGATGGGGTTGATGCTAAAATGAGACATGATGAGGAAAAAGAAAAACTATGGCTAACCACTAGGGTAGGAAAAGAGAATGAAAAAGAAAAATGTTCGAAATGTAGGGTTCACCAAAATGATTAACTAAAAATAGAGATTTCTGGCTATTTTATGAGTTAATCTAAATAGAAACTAAATGCTATACTAAAATTTTGGAACTAAATATTTTTCTTTAATATTTGAATATATTAAAATAATGGAAATAAGAGAGATATGGTACTAACCTTAAGTTAATTTACCTCACTATGTGTTGGGCTATAGCAGTAATGGTATGCAGAAGTGGGCAAGTTTGTGATTGAATGGCCTTAGGAAGGGAAAGAGATGATTGTTTTCTTTTACTAAGGTGCCTAGGAGGATCTTGGGGCGCCTTGGGGTGCCTTGTCTCGTAATCTGGGTGTTGTAGACTACACAAAATCTTAGAACTTGAATTCGATAGTGTCGTAATATCTTTGAAATACCTTCAATCCTATCGCATAGATGTTGCCTATGTCGTGAATGTTTCATGTAAAACCCTATCTAAAACATCAATTCCTAAAAAATAAAAATGCATATGAATAGGTAGGATTGACCTCGGTGTCCAAACTAGCAACCTTACGATCGAGTGTTACACTACATTTCGAACACATTGTAGTTCTATGTGCGTGTGTGTGTAATTTTATGCCTAGGGTGCCTTAGTGCCAATGAAACAATAATAAGGGAAATAACTAGATGTAAAATGCAAATGGTGGATGGAATGGAAAGAATACAACCCTTTCCCCTATGCAGTGTGTGATGCAGATGTAGAAGATGCCCAAATGCAGTCCCTTGCCTTAGTAGATAGTTTCCCTTGATAGTGAGATGTCCACCCATAATGTAGTGAGTATGCTATGTTTATATAGGGATCTCTTTCTCAAAATTCGACACTAGTGACCTAAGCCACGCATTTGTGACCTAGGGGAATACACGGTGTAAATGTTACAACCTACCTTGAAAAAGAAGTTAAGACCACAAATTATGATGACATGGGCACCTAAAATCACAGACCACTTGGGCACCCAAAGTGTAACCCTAGGTGCCCTAGCGTAGACTTAAAGATGATAATCGAGCAAATTACGACATCTGAGACACCCTAGAAGATGCCCAAAACTGCAGAGACAAATGATGACTGAACTAGACAAAAAACAATGGCGTTTGACTAATCGACAACAAGACCAAAGGATGGGTCACTAGTGAATAATTTTATTAAACAAGATCCATATATAAAATAACATACCCGACGATATTAAAGTAATAGTAAGTGAGTGATTTTATGACCACACCAATAATGGCCTTATGTAAGGTGGGATAAGAGAAGAGGTAACCGATAGTAATCGATCTCATGCTTAACACCCGTGTTAGGTCCCTATGTGTCTCCTATGGATGTGGCCCATTAGTGTCCCATTAGCGAGCCTCAAAAACTATGCTCGCACTAGCCAAGACTAACTTCTTCTTGGTGATAGGAACCCCCAAAATCGATAGGCGTCCTCCAAGGTGATTGTATACTCACCTCTAACTCTAAACAACCGAGAAAGTGTTCGATATGCATCTTATTAGCTCAATAGATCACACGTTAAGTGGCTAGAAGGCGCAACCAAATGCATTTGCAATATCCTCTAGATCCTAGCCCCTGTGTGACAAGTCCCTCTCATCATGAGTCAAGTGCATCCAAAATTAGGGGAAACCAATCACACCCGTGAGCTATGGTCCATCCGACATAATTCCCATGCATTCATAAACATTACGAATAAAGCACGTTAGAACCATTGATTCATAAGAAGCTCACAAAAAACATCACAAAATGATCAAAAACAATTTTTTTACAAAACTTAGCCAATTTTGAACATTGCCATGACAATTATGCAACCACCACTCTCCCCTTCAGGCAGAGTGGTGGTTGCATAACCACTGCAATAATTCCACATTTGTCATTGGATATGTAGTGGTTGCGTAATTAACGCGGTGGTGCGAACCGCCATGGAAATTCCATCCGCGAAAGGGGGCCATACCCAAGTCCCTAAAAAACTCAAAAAAATGCAAAAATGCATCATTTTAAATAAAACCAATTTGTACCCTATGTGGCACCCCATGATATTCATATTCACTATAAAATTATCAAAAATAACTCCCCTATATCACATTTTTCACATTTCCTACATTTTAGGGGAGAAATAAATAAATGGAGATAAATCACCTATTCGTGACTCGCTGCTCCTCCCACTAGTTGGGCCGCTATCATGTGTGAACACTCTTTGTTTTGACTATACTCTCTCGAGAAATCATCACAAGTATTCAAAAGATCAAATTTTACTAAGTAGGTAAGTGCAAATTATTCCTACGAATAATAATTTTGAGATATATATAGCATGTTTTAACATTGTTTTGATTACGTGTGCTTTGTAAGGTGGGAGCACCGACGCAGGTATATTTCTCCTCCCCACAGACATGGTAAGTCCTCTTGTCATTTTAGTTTTAAATATTTTTTGATTATACATTATATCTGCACTTGATTCCCATTTTCTCTTATAGGTGGTGGGAAGCTTGGATTGGCGTAACTTCAACACGCCAAAGATATTAGGTATAATCTCTAACTTTCCCATTTAGGAGTGCCATACTCAGACTTCATGTTTTATGCCTCTTCATGGCTAAAATGCTTCTCCAAGGGGGCAATATGTATGCACCCAAATTTGCATGGTGTTACATTGTTGGAATAGTTCAAATCCCCAATGATGATAAATATTGATTCCAATGATATCCAAGTCCAATTTCTCACTTGCAGCATGTTATTGTAGCTTATTTTACCTTGCTTATCTATTTTCCATCTTTTCCCACTTTCCTAAGTTGTTTTGTAGCATTTTCCTTAACCTTTTGGCCTTAATTCAAGCAAGCGCCATGGCAGTAATACAATCACCATGACAGCTTATGTAACCATCGGTCTACCTAGAGGGGCGATTGTGTAATCATAGTGGCGGCTATTCAACCACCTTTCTATGCAAACTAGAAGTTCCATGTGCTTTTATCCAGGACTTAAACACCATGTTTTGTACATGTGTTGCCTTCTTCTAACTCACTTTGTTCTTGCAAGTTTTTGACCAAATTAGTTGTTTAAGAGCTTGATAGATACATATTAAATTCTCCTCCTGTACTTACTATTTTTAGTAGGTTGACTGCCCTCCCATGAGTGATGTGGCACTTCTTGGCTGCCAAGTGGGCTAGACCACTTCTCTGCTAACTTTTTTTATAAAAACCAATCTTTTCCCTAAGCATTGGTTGGAGTCTTTTGTTTTGGAATTACATAGTTATGTCGTCGAGAATGCTGCCAAAAATTACACAAGAAAACAAAATTCATCTGCCTTGTTATTCTCTTGCTTACATTGTTACTGAATTCTTGAAAACCAACTAGCTCCAGTGAATCCTTCATTTCTTCTACATACTACCAACACAACTCCCTGGACACATTTGGATATCTCATTGGAAAATAAGCTGAGGGGATCACAAAGCATAACCAGATTGGAATTGTCTTTGCACTACATTTCTAGGTTGGAGGTGTTATTTACATTCCTAGAAGCTTTCTTTAATTAGATAAAGGATTCAAAGGAAGTTTTTGTGCACGAGTCTGTTAATTCTTTAGTATCAAATCACCGGAGATTTCATTAAATTCATCATTTAGATTTCATTAACACACAAAGCACGACTTCTATTGAAAGATTCCTCCCTACCTATCCCTATGGATTTGTAAGGGAAGTGAGTTTGAAGAAGCTTTTGCGTCTGTGCATTAGTTTTAGTTTTTCATACTTAAAAACTTATGTAGATCCTAGTGTTTTACCGAGGAAGCTTCATGGGAAGAATTGCTTCTGAGAAGCTTTTCAATCTTCCTGTGATTATGAGGTAGAACCATAGGAATTTAGATCCACAATTACAAATTAGGAAAAATCCTCATTTTAGTTAGATTAGGTTAAATCCATTCTACAATGGGAAATAGCCACATCTAGATATTTGCTTATTTAGTTTATTTTATCTTAGAATTAGAGGCAATTGTACATCTGTCTGTGTAGCTTTCTTTTATTTAATTCCAGAAAATAGAAAATCCTCAAAAACATTAGATTAAATTAATTAGTTTCATTTATTTGTCTTATTTCTTTTCTTTTAAAAAGTCCTCAAAAACACAAAAACAAAAGTTAGATTAATTTCATTTCTTTAGATTAATTCCATTTGTTTTAATTAAATAGTTGCATTCTTTCAATTAGATTAATTTCATTTGATTTAGTTCACTAGTTTCATTTATTTTAATTAATTAGTTGCACGTAGATTTAATTAAATTCAAGGATAGTAATCTATTTGGTTTAATTAAAATTTGTTTGCATTTTCTTGTTAATTTAGGCATATACACTTAATTAGATGAGAATTAACACAACTCCCCACGTTTTCTTAGTTGGCTTAAGTTACCCAAACATTGAAATTTTCCCTTTTGGATTCTTTGCATGTTTGTTTATTTCCTTAGGTTAATTTTTTACATGTCCACATGACCATCCAAGGCCCCAAGTAACCTAGACAAAGAGTGTGTGATCCAAGAGTTCCACAACCAAATATCATTGCACAATTTATCGACATTGATCGGGGTATTAGGAAAATTATATTCCAAACCACCCCAGTTCCACCCAGCATTATCTCACAGTTGATAGCCTTAAACGATGAAGAAAATAACGCTAACGAGTTACTGGCACAATCATCCTGGTAGAGACTAGATACCACAATCCATAGTTTTGTCCTTACCGCACGTCTTCTCTTACATTTTTATGACTCTATCTGGATATTTCTATGAGAGAGACATAGGACAATTCCCACATATTCCACAACCCATTCAAGGTATATTTGGTGATTCTTACATCGATTGAAACATTTGTGTAACCATTATCCTTAACCACTCCATCTCACCGAGCATGTAAGACAAGCTTTCATTGCCTTAAATGAGAAAATATTCATTGTGCCCATAGAATACATTTTTTTACCTTGATCCACCTTGTGGCCATTCTCACCTATTTCACGTATATCACCTATTCATCATATCTAGCCATTTCATAGTCATTTATCCATCTCATTGGTGGTTATCCAACACGACCTCGGGAGGTCGCGTGCACATGAGTCATGTGTTGATTCTTAGGTGTACAGAGACTTATGTGATGAAGGAGGCGGTGAACACCTATGTGAAGGGGTTGCTCGAGTAGGGGACTTAGGGTGACGAGATGGGCTAGTAGACCGATGCATACTACAAGGTCGTGAAGTAGGTCGTGTGCCAATATGAGAACTAGGTGTAAAGCGTGTCATAGATTTGACGGGCCCGAAAGGCCTAACTATTGTAACTAGTGGAAAGATATCATCAAGAATAGGCTTAGGAAATGGTGTACATGGTGGAATGCCTTTATTAGTGATAAAATTCTTATTATGATTGAGCTTAAGACATAAATGATTAATGGAGGGATTGGCTTGACCAGTGCGGAGCAAAGGAATACCTAAGAGCATGTCACAACCTTTAATTGAAGATGTCATAATGATTGAAAAACACATGAAAAGAGGCCCAACTGTATACAAGAATCCTGATTTAGCAAAAGAATTAGGAACTAGATATGTGATATTAGATAGTGGACATTTGATAGCCATGAGAAGTGAAATGGAGCACACACTAATAGGATCCACTGGATAGATCATAGTGTTATTGACAATATATGAACCAATAGAAGCATTGATATGTAATGAATCAAAAGTGAATGTAGCATGATAAGCATGATATAAAAATTAAATGAATGGTAGTGATGCATTAGCGAAGTTTACAAGGAAGTCAAGAGTGCTATGATGAAGGAAGGGCGCAACTTAATATGTATTATTAGTTGAAGACTCGGGAGCTTGCGTGTCATTTTTAGACAAAGGGTCATTGAAGATTTTTAGCTTTTTATTATAATTGACTAGCTTAGAATCATATGGTTTAGGGAGATCGAGTGAATTATTATCAATAATTTCTTGAATGAGATTCCCAAGTTTAAAACAACAATCGGTAGAATGCCCAACGACACATTGGTGATAGTCACATTTAGCATTTTCATCATAATTATGGTGACAGGGGCGAGATGGATCAAGATTGAATGGTGGTGGAAGAGTGATTAGATTTATTTCAATGAGTTGAGGCAAAAGAAACCGAGGTGCATAGGGTAATTTGGTGAAATCACACTTTGGAGGTTGCCATTGAAGCTTTTAAGGTGGAGAGATGGTATTAACAATTGAATTTCCTTCAGTGGGCTTAAGAGATGGCTTAAATGTTGATTTAGCTTAAAACCTATTATAAAATGATGAAGTATCTTAATAATTTGATTTTCCCATTGAGAGAATTCTGTGTTTGTGTAGTTTAAATGTATGATATAGTTGATAAAATGAAGGAGAGGTATCAAATATGAAACTCTCAAGTGAAGTGGTGGTAAGAGGCTTTGAACAAAAAGATCTTGTAATTTTGAATCAATAAATACATTGGTCATCTTAGCTTGATTTTCTTGTAACACAAAACATATTCAACTAGATTTTCATTAGATCTTTGTTTGATTTGAGCGCGCTTGTGCATCGAGATATTAGTACCAATATTGATTGATAAGTGAGGAAACAAATCATTGACTAGATATGTAATAAAAGTTACCGAATGAACAAGTAGATCATAAAAGCAATGCATGGTGTAATATTGAAGAGTTCTAGTAAATAGCTTAGCTAGCAATGTATAATCATCCACATAGTCGAGACATGCCACATGAAAATATTTGAGATGCTCTTGAGGTTCACCATGAGTATTGAAGGTGGGCAACTTAGGGGTGACGAAGTTTAGAGGAAGTGGATAAGTATAAATGGTGGGTGCAAAGGAGTGTGAAGAATCAATGAGGAATCAAGAGATGGAGGGAGCGTGAATTATCCTATCTTGTAGTGACAGATTTGGACTTGTAGATCCTAGTATAATGAAGCTAGGTCTTGAGTACTAGAAGAGGATACTTGTCTATGTGAGAAATAAGAGGTGGAGTGAAATGGTTGTTAGGAGTAGAAACGAACATGAAAACAATAGAGGTAGGTGGAATGGTAGAAGAGGGAGGTTGTGTTGCAATAGGAATGGAAGCATTATTAGAGGTGGGAGGGTTGAGCTTAGCTAGGTTAGTGGCCTCCTCACAAGTAATGAATAAAAGAAGATCTAAGTCTTGTGGATGTTCAACAATATGAGCTTGGAGATCATGAAGGTCTTCATCAATAAAGGGTCATATGTTTTAGCCATTGTACAAATATTATAAAATGCCTAGAAGCAAGGTTGGGTTCGAGTGATGGGTTCACCAAATGATTTAATTTAATTTGAATTAAATGTATATTCTAAAGTAACTGATGTAAATGATAAATTACAAGTAATGACGCAAGTAAATTAAGATTTAAAATATGAAACCCTAAACAAGAGAGAGAAAATATGACTTAGCTGATATGTGTGCAACTGGAGCCAATCTGGGAAAGGAGAAGTGATGAACAAGATTCAAATAATGTCATAATTGATATTTGCAAAATATAGAATGCAGGAACAATGTTGGACACGGGTTCTCGTAGTAGGATAAAGGCACTTGGGCATTGGTGGATTTATAGGAGCTCGAATGTAGTTTCTATTGTGTTGCTAGGGTTTCACAGTTGGTCCTGTTGATCACTCTATGTTCACACTATGATTGTTGAAGGTACCTATAACCTACAAAATATATGTTCACCTACACAAGCCCACAAACCGCATCAAACCTAAAAAGAAAAATACATAATGGAGAGCCACACTAACCTCGACGGTCACCCCGAGAGTGAAGTTACAACCAAGTGCTACACTACATCTTAGACTCCATATATTTCTTGTGAGTGTGTAGAAATTGTGCCCTAGGATGCCCTTGTGCAAGTTACACTTGATAGCGGGTTGTAGCTAGAATGTAGCAATGTAGTAGAATGTGTGGATGGAATAGAATGAACTTCCCCTTCTTATGATGTGTATGCAAAGTATGCAACCCTTGTCCCTTTGAATGGATGCTAGATGGATGCTTTGGAGTGCTTTAGGTGCCTTTTGAATGAAAGCTTAGGTGATGATAATAATGTTTAGTGCTTGTTCCTTGATTTTGAACACATAACTATGTATCTATATGATTCCCTTGTTGAATTTCATAATTAAAAACTGAAAGGCTGACCCATAAGTGAAAAATATGCCCAAAAGATAAAAGAGACCCAAAAGGAGTGAGTAAGGTGAGAAAGGGTCAAGAGCATCTAGAGGAGAAAGGAGCGCATGTGCATTGCTATCTACCGGCCGGGTGCTCGTGTTCTAAAGCCATAAAATATAAATAAGTAAAATTCTAAATGGGTTGTAGGGTGTGTAAAACCAAATAGAAAACAAAAAACAAAGAAAAGAGGCCAAAGATAGTTGTCAAACACTAGTTTTCTTGTTTAGGAATTATATAAATGCTAGTATGCTTTTAGGACCTAGAAATGTACCCAAGTACATGATTTTTACTACACATAGATAGATCCATAAGTTTTATAAATAATGTAGAAAACAATTCCATTGTCACCAAGGCTAAGGATGTATTACATGAAGTTTAAAAATGATTAAAGATCAACCTTCGAGAGATAGGAGAGTAATAAAGAAAAAGAATCCATACGGGAAAAGGTAAAATAAAGTTAAGTAATTGGTTAAATTTATTGCATTATTAAAAATAAGGAGAACCATTAATTCTTAAAGACACAAATTAAGCGGACTATGGAAACCCCCACATAATCAGTCAATAGGGATAAAGTATCAAAAACATTGGAAACTAGAAAGGACTAGAAAAAATTGGATACAAGTGGCCCATTTGACCAATAACTTCTAAGAGATGCCCATTTTAATTAATATGAAATGAAGAAGAATATGATCGATATGGGTTATGAGGTAAACATGTTGAAAAATGATGCATGGGTCAAAATGGGAAACACTATGTTTTTGATTTAAAGAAATTTAAATCTTTATCAGAGGACTGAGATCAAATGAATATAATAATAATAAGCAAGATCTATCATGCAAGAAACAAACAAGTGTGTACAATAGGGAAATAATAATGACTTAGCTTGTATCGGTAGATCTAGACTGATTCAGGCTAGGAAAAAGTTTAGAAGGTTAGATTTGAATTTTGTATGATCTGTCTAGAAAACTAGGATCTAGATTTGCTTCAGACATGACCACCTAGATAAGGACAGGACAACCTAGGTATTGGTGTCTAAAGTGGGTGCTAGTGTCCTGACAACAACTTTACTCCTGATCTTTTTAGGGTCTTAATTTTTCCTCTTCTTTTCGCTCGATTGCTTCCACTTTGTTGTATGGTTCATGTGTCACACCTAAGCCTACAAAATAAATCCTAGATACATGTAATATGATCAAATAAACATTATATGGAAAAAATTATGTATATGCTTGAGTCAGAATGACCTCGACAGTCACCCAATGTGATTTTAAGTGAGCACTATACTACATCTCAGACTCTATGTAGCTCTTGTGCGTGTGCGTGCATGCGTGCTGTATGTTTTTGTGTGTAATTGAATTGTGTCCTTTGAAACTAGGTTTCCCTTATGCTAGTGTAGACACAAAATCACACACTTGGGTATATTGTTAGGTGCTAAGTCATTCGAGACTTGTTTGTTTCCTAAGAAATAAAATAAGTGGTTGACAACTATCTTTGGAATCTTTGCTTAATTTATTTTTTTATTTTTGGTCTTGCACACCCTACAACCCAGTCCACAAATTTTATTAATTTAACTTTTATGGCTTTAGAAACCACTTTGCTAGTCATGGCCAAAGCAACGCTTAGGTTATCCCCGTCCCTCCGGGTGCCCCCGATCCTCTCTCCCCTTACTCACTCCTTTTGGGTCTCTTTTATCTTTTGGACATATTTTTCACTTATGGGTTAACCTTCCAGTTTTCAATTACAAAATTCAAACAAGGGAATCATATAAATACATAGTTATGTGTTCAAAATTAAGGACCAAGCACTAAGCATTACTATCATCACCTGACTTTACATCCAAAAGACACCTAAAGCATTCTCAAACATCCATCTTTCATCCATTCAATGGGAAAGGGACTACATACTCTGCATACACAACATAGGAAGGGGAATTTTATTCCATTCCATCTACAATTTTATGTTATAGAGAAAATATATCCCATTATCAAGTGTAACTTACACATGGGTACCCTAGGGCACAATTTCTACACACACTCACAAGAACTACATGGAGTCTTAGATGTAGTGCAAGGCTCAACCATAATTTCACTCTCGGGTAACGTCAAGGTCATTCTGACTCCCCATATTGCATCTTTCTTTTTAGGTTTGATGCGGTTTATGGGATTGTGTAAGTGAACTCTTCTTTTGTAGGTGATAGGTACCTTTGATAATCATTGTGTGATTATCAGACAATGATTAACTGAAATGAACTAAATCTATAGTTAGCTAAAAACTAGTTAATCTAATCTAGGAGGACATATAATGCTATAAATAACTAGGTAAATGCAATAAATAAAGATGATAAATGATATAGAACAACGTATGAAAGGAAATATTAAAACCCTAATGTGCAAAAGAGGAATATAAATGACTTAGCTAATAACAAATGACTATCGCAGAGTGTTGCAGGTATGACTAGAAATTTTAGGAATAAGAATGAACATGTAGAAGTCCTAAAAGATTGGATCTAGAGGATTTGAGTTGACTGGGGTGCTTGGGATTGGATTAGAGCGCCCATGGGTGCTCTAGTATGAATTCAGCGTGCCTTGGTCTGCGAAAAATCTCCAAAACTAGTTTTTACAGGTCACAAGATGATTTGTAACCTTTTCCAGTTATCACACTATTTTTTTGAACTATGCCAAATGCTCTGAATATTCCAAGATGAATAAATGACCTGTAAGAGACCAAAGAGAAGTATCAAAACCATAAAAAAATAAGATACAAAATGAATGGGTCGGACTGACCTCAGCTACTACAACAAAGTGGGCTTACTAAATTGAGTGTTGCACTATATTTCAAACCCAAATTTAGTTCTAGTGTGTGTGTGCATGTCGTTCCCTAGGTAATCTTGTGCAGTCACAGTTTGTGAAATAAAAACAATAGCTAGATGTAGAAAATGTAATAGTATGTGTGCATGGAATAAAATAGATTCCTCCCCTATGAAGTGTGATGCAGATGTCCTAGCTTGTGCCTTGATGATGGAGTTATGTGGATGCCAATGCAATAGATGGATGCAACTCTAGATGGAGTGATAGTAGTGTATGATGCTAGGTCCCTCATTATGGTCTCATAAATTTATATTTATAGGGTTCTCTTGGTCTAATTGTGTAATTAACACCAAAAGGCTGACCACATAAAAGATAAGAATGAAAAATGGCTAGAAAAGACCCAAAAATGGCGAGAAAGTGGAAAATAGACAGGGCGCCCCCGAGTGGGACTAGGGCAACCATGGGCCCCCGATTAGGGTTAAAATGAGGCAGAATCTTTAGAAATGATAGGGTAAGTGGGTGCCATAGGTCTCAAGATATGAAATAAAATAAGTAAGATGGCCAAAAAAGTGGGGTTAATTAGTAATTTCTTTCCTTGAGAACCTTTTAAATAGTAGTATGAGATCGGGATAAATAAATGTCTAAAGTGCATGATTTTGTGACTACATTTTTCCCCACTTTATGTTGGTGAGTGGAAAGCTCGGTAACATAAAGTAGATAGATATACGTACTACTGCTTTGCCGATTAAGAGTGTAGAAAAAAACGTCAAGGACTAGAAAAAAGTGTGGAATGATAAAAAGATGGAGGAGCGTGGAAACTATAGATGAAAAATGTGCAAAGAAAAAGTGATGAGAGTGAACCTAGGGAGAAACACGTGTGTGTAGCTACCACAATGTGTAGTATACCTGTATGGTTAGTAAAGCATGTGCTATTACAAAATGTTGTTGTCGTTGGTATTATTATTGCCCCCAATTTGATTGTTTGTTTCTCATACGACCGGACCTACAAGGAGAAACCAATCAAGTAGTCAAATATTCATGTATGTAAAAATGCTATGTGAAATAAACATGTATATGTAAATTACACAAATGTAAAGTACGCAAAATAAGAGAGTGCAAATGAAACATGTACCCCGATCCATGTTGAGAAAGAGTGTAGAAGGATATCCTATCTTTTGTGAGTTTCTTAGGTGATCTCAATCCACCCTAGCTAAAAAATTGTAAGGAGAAAATGCTCTGTGTAATCCAAGCTCTAATCTCTTCTTTTTGAAATGTGTGTAGAGATCTCTAGGGCGATCTCGACGCCACTCTGGGTGAAGAAATGTAGGGAGGAAATGTTCTTTGTCCTCCAAGCTCTAACTGCTTCCTAGAAATGCCAAGGACACCATGTCCTGTAAAAGCTACTGTGTATGGGGTTCATAGACTGATATAAATCCACTCATTCAATATATCTGAACTAAACTGAACATGTGCAAATATGATGTCTTAGTAGAAATCCCCAAATGATACCCCCCTTTTTGGGGGCGTATGCGACGTCGTTGATACGAGACATTAGGCCCCAAAAGAGGGCCAACCGCATGTATGTTGAAAAGTGCTTGGTAAAAACCAAGGCATGCACAAACAAGAAGGATAGCCAAAGACAAGTGTAACATGCATGTATATAGAAACAATGTGTAATCTATGCAAACAAAGTGTAAAAGCTACCAAACAATGTAATGTAAACACGCCAAAAGATAAGTAAGCTACATAAAGCAGGTTGCAAACATTGGACATCACTCACGATGCCATAATACACGTAAAGGCCATCATGTCTGCAAACAATAGACAAGTGTGCACACCAAATAAAGGGAAAGGCCCACAAACAATAGTAAACAAGAGTAGATAAAAGCAAACAATGTAACAAACAAGTAGCCATGGAAACATATAATCTTAAAAACAAGTGTTACACGTGGAACACCCGTTAGCATGTTATAGAAATAACCAATATGTCAAAAGCATGTATGATCAAGTAATGTAAGATGTTAAGTACAAAAATGAAATAATAAC
Organism: Taxus wallichiana var. yunnanensis; assembly: GCA_018340775.1. Taxonomy (NCBI): domain Eukaryota; kingdom Viridiplantae; phylum Streptophyta; class Pinopsida; order Cupressales; family Taxaceae; genus Taxus; species Taxus wallichiana. The sequence goes on along the minus strand of CM031235.1, from coordinate 690,339,600 downwards.
ACCTGGATGAGACAAATGTGGATGCCCCCAACGACCAATATAGTAAGGGTAGAAGGCAAGCATCCATGCCACATGTAGAGTCGTGTATCTCGCAATCGACTAAACAAAGGTGTGAATGCTCCTGTGTGGATGGTATAGATAATTACATATAAGAAATCAATCTAACATGTGTAATAAAATGAACATGTAAAACACTAACAAGTAAGAATAAATTCCCTAAGACAATGTAGTATGTCGTGGATGGATGGAATGGAATGCAAGATGGAATGATAGGAGCCACGTGCCCCGAGTGGATGGAAGTGTATGCAATGAGGTTCATTTTTCTTTCCCCCTCAACAATCAAGAATGAACCATAAACAAGAGTGCATCATCGGGAAATGGTCAAGTAGTGTATATCATGTCTAGTATGCTATGATGAATGTGTATGTATAATGTTGATGATATGCGACATATAGAGGAAATGTGTGTGGAACTTATAGCCTAAGCGTATACCACTACGAGATGAAGTATGGAGTGATGATTTAGCCCTAAGCGTATATCACTATGAGAGGAGTGGGTGAGTGATGATTTAGCACTAAGCGTATATCACTACTAGATAAATGATAAGGAATAATGATGTAACTATTGAGTTGTGGAGATTAATCACTTCATTTGGCATGCTTTTACAGACTTGCTAGAAAAAAGCGAGAAAAGCGTCTGTCACCCTGTGGACCTAAGTATCGGCCAGACGCAAACAGAACCGGTATTGGTTAAGGCTAACCGACATCGGTTTCCTATGTGTGACTACTATAATTAAGTTCATGGGAATTATATCTATCTTTAGTTATAAAGTGAATCTAATGGTTGTAATTACATAACTAAAGTTCCCTAAGATTGTAGATGCATATATAAGCATAAAGCTAGGGTTTAGAAGGTAGAATTCAATTGAGAATTAAGAGAAGTTTCCTTTAGAGAGAAAAAGAGAAATTTGTAAAGAAGAAAGTACAAGACATCCAAGAAGGTGTGGAAGATTAAAAATCTTCATTGTATTTCCTATATGATAATAAATTGGTTGTTTCTTGGTGGACGTAGCCCACATTGGGTGAACCACGTTAAATCTTGTGTATTGTTTCTTCTTGTTTATTTCCATATTGATTGCTTTTATGCTTAGATTTGATTAATATATCTGTACAACCGGTGTGTTAACCCTAACAACTGGTATCAGAGCTTCTTTGTTTGAGGGTTGTGTGTGTTGACATATTTACTCACATAGGGATTTCTGATTGAGTGGGAGCAAAGCAATGGGAGAAGAAGGAAAATTCAGAGTAGATAAATTTGACGGTCGTGACTATCTATTATGGAAGATGCAAGTGGAGGATTATCTGTATCAGAAAGATTTATACTTACCATTGGATGAGAAGGCAAGAATTGTAAATATGATTGATGAAGAATGGAAAATTCTTGATAGAAAGGCTCTAGGATCTATAAGATTGAGCCTGACAACATTTGTGGCTTCGAATATTACCGAAGTAGGATCTATGGTAGAGTTGATGAAATATTTAGCAAATCTATATGAAAAACCTAGTGCTTCAAATAAAGTTTATTTGATAAAAAAATGTTTAATTTAAAGATGCAAGAAGGTGGATTTGCATCAAGTCATTTGAATGATTTCGGTCTATTGTAAATCAATTAAAATCAGTTAGTATTCCATTTGAGGATGAAGTGAAATAAATTTTACTATTATGCTCTTTGCCAGATAATTGGGATAACTTGGTAATGGTTGTTAATAATAAATACTCGCTACTAATGTTTTAAAGTTTGATGATCTGGTTAGTATAATCTTGAATGAAGAAATACACAGAAAATTATAGGAGAATCATCATTTGGGAATGCTTTGAATGTAGAAAGTAAGGGAAGGAAGAAGGAGAGATCCAAGAGCAAGAATAATGGGAAATCAAAGTCTAAGAATGGCAGATCTAAATCTAGAGGTAGAGGTATAATTTGTTGGAATTGTGGAAAGAAAGGTCATGCAAAGAAGGATTGTTGGTTCAAGGAAAACAAAGAGAATGTACCAAAGAAAGGTAAAGAGGCAAATGTTTCTAAAAAAGAGGTAATGCAAGATGCCCTAATTATCTCCTTGGATAGTAAAATTGAGTCATGGGTTTTAGATTCAGAGCTTCTTTCCATGCAACCCCTAATAAGGGCTATTTCAGAAATTTTGTAAAGGGTAATTTTGGGCATGTTTATGTAGGAGGTGATGAACCATGCAATATCACTGGTAGAGGTCAAGTTCATCTTAAATTATAGAATGGAAATACACGGATATTGAAATATATGAGGCATGTTCCAAGTCTTAAAAGAAATCTAATTTCTACAGGACAATTGTGTGAAACCGGTTGTATGGTTACATTCACACGGCCGAATCTCGAAAATTTACCAAGGGATATCTTGTTTTAGCAAGAGGAAAGAAGGTAGGATTATTGAATTTATCTACCAGTACATCGATTCTTTTTCTATTCTATCTACTTCAGATTTAGATACAAACGTGTGGCACAATTGGCTAGGCTATATGAGTGAAAAGGGAATGCAAATCTTAAAGGCAAAGGATAAGTTATCAAATTTGAAAGGTGTAGATCTTGATTTCTGTGAGCATTGTATTTTTGGAAAGTAGAAGAGAGTGAGATTTCTCAAAGTTGGGGAAACAAAGAATAATCATAAATTGGAGCTTGTACACTCAGATGTCTGGGGACCATCCTAGGTAGCTTCTCCTGGAGAATCCCAATATATGTTACTTTCATTGATGATGCCACAAGAAAGGTATGGTTTATTGTATTAATCATAAATTTGATGTTTTTGAAACTTTTAAAATATGGAAATCCCTTGTTGAAAATGAATCGAATTCATTGTTAAAGTGCCTTAGATCTGACAATGGCAAATGAGTATCGCAACAAGGATTTCAATGATTATTGGTTAGTAAATGGAATAAGTAGAGAAAGGACGGTTCCTAGAACACCAAAAGAGAATGGTGTTGCAAAGAGAATGAATAGGAAAATCATGGAACATGCTAGAAGTATGAGGATACATGTTGGATTTCCCTTACAGTTTTGGGTAGAAGCAGTAGACAACAGCGGTTTATTTGATTAACTTGGACCTTCAAGTGCACTGAATGGTGGAATACCAGAAGAATCTTGGACTGGAAAAGAGGTAGATCTTTCTTTTCTTAGAGTATTTGACTTGAAGCTTTTGTGTATATTGATAAGGAAAATAGAAAGAAATTGGATGCTAAATCCAAAAGATGTAATTTCATTGGTTATGGCTCTGGTGATTTGATTCCAATTTTGGGATTTAGAAGGTTCTAAGATAATTAGGAGTCGTGACATTGATTGGAATGAAAAGAGAATGTATAGGGATCAAGTTTTGGTACCCAAAGGTGAATTGGTGGAGGAGTTTTGTGGATGAAAATGAACTCTCAGATTTAAAATTAACACCTACAAGTTTACATAGTAGCCGACATCGGTTTATCCCTGACCAACATCAGTCCCTTAAATACCGGCATCAGTTATAGAAGAGACAGACTAACATTTGTTAGTGAACAAGGCGTCGATAAAAGGTTACTGATGTCGGTCATAGTTAGAAGTAGATACAAATCTACAAGATGAGTAGATTGAGCCTCCGGCACCCCAAATCTCAGTGAGAAGGTCACAAAGGGTAAGTAGACCTCCAGAAATATTTTCACCTTCCTTTTCTTATTTATTATTGAATGATAGTGGTGAACCAGAAATATTTGAAGAAGTAATTTAGGATAAATCCTACAAGCAGTGGGAGCATGACATGAATGAGGAAATTGAATCCTTAGAGCAGAACCAGACGTGAAATTTGGTTAAGTTGCCAACAGGTAAAAGAACATTGTAGAACAAGTGGGTTTACATGATCAAGGAAGAAGATGGTGGACAGAAGAGATATAAGGCAAGGCTTGTAGTAAAGGGATTTGCATAGAAAGTAGGTATTGAATTTGGTGAAATATTTTCTCCGTTATTAAGATGACTTCTATTTATACTATATTGAGTTTAGATGCGAGAGAAGATTTACATTTACAACAACTTGATGTCAAGACAACATCTTCATGGTGATTTAGAGTAAGAGATTTACATGAATCAACCACTTGGGTATGAAGTGAAGGGTAAGGAGAAATTTTTGTGTAGATTGAAAAAGAGTCTATATGGGCTCAAACAAGCTCCAAGGCAATGGTATATTAGGTTTGATAGTTTCATGCATGAGCATGGTTATTTGATATGTGAATCTAACCATTGTGTTTATTTCAAGATGATTGGAAATGAGAGCTATATTATTTTTCTTCTGTATGTGGATGATATGCTTATTATAGGACATTGGTGAGCTTAAAGAAAAGTTGGCACACACATTTGCAATGAAGGATTTGGGAGTTGCAAAGAGAATATTTAGCATATAAATTCACAAAGACAGAAAAATAGGAAGTTGTATTTGTCTCGGGAGCATTATATCAATAAGGTGTTGGAAAGGTTTAATTTGAAAAATTCAAAACCTATAAGTACACCTATGGCTGGACACTTCAAATTGAGAAAATATCAGTGTCCTACATCACACGAGGAGGTTGAGTACATGACATGAGTTCTGTATGCTTCAGCTAGTTGGGAGCTTGATGTATGCTATGGTTTATACTAGACTAGACATTACACAGGCAGTGGGAGTTGTGAGCAGATTTATGGCTAATCCAGGTAAAGAGCATTAGAAAGCAGTCCAATGGATTCTCAGGTATTTGAGAGGGACATCCGACATGTAGTTATGCTATGGAGGGTCATATACTTCTTTACGTGGCTATGTAGATTCAGACATGGTTGGTGATTTGAATGGTAGGAGGAGAACCACTAGATATGTTTTCAAAGTAGGTGGCATGACATGATTAATGGATTTCTATATATTGCAAAAGGTTGTGGCCCTGTCTACTATAGAGGCCGAGTATGTTGCAGCTACGAAGTTGGCAAGGAGATGATATGGATGATTAGGTTCATGGAAGAGTTGGGAAAGGAGCAAGAGGATTGTAGATTGTACAGTGATATTCAAAGTGCAATTCATTTGAAAAGAACTCAATGTTTCATTCTAGAACGAAACACATTTAGTTGAGATATCACTTCATACGGCAGGTATTGGAGGACGGGCATCCGAAGTTGGAGAAAATTTATATAAAGGAGAACCCTGTGGATATGGTAATGAAGCCAAAAGAGAAGTTGGAGCTACACTCCAATTCTATTAGTCTTCGAGTTTAATACTTGAGGAGGGAGAAACAGGCCAAGGAAAGGATCAAAGGAAGGAGTTGTATAGTACAATGCAAAAATTTATCTCTAAGTGGGATATTGTTGAGTTGTGGAGCTTAATTGCTTCACTTGGCATGATTTTACAAACTTGTTGGAAAACACAATAACCGACGTTAGTTGTGATTTAACCGATGTCGTCACCCGGGGACCAAGATCGGTCGGCAAGGTGGAATCGGTATCGATTAAGGCTAGCCAACATCGGTTTCTGTGCATGACTACTATAATTAAGTTGTGGGAATTAGATCTATCTTTAGTTATAAAGTGAATCTAATGGTTGTAATTGCATAACTAAAGTTCCCTAAGATTGTAGATGCATATATAAGCATAAAGCTAGGGTTTAGAAGGTAGAATTCAATTGAGAATTAAGAGAAGTTTCCTTTAGAAATAAAAAGATAAATTTATGGAGAATAAATTATAGGACATCCAATAAAGTGTGGAAGATTATAAATCTTCATTGTATTTCCTCTATGATGATAAATTGGTTGTTTCTTGGTAGACGTAGCCCACGCTAGGTGAACCACATTAAATCTTGTGTATTATTTATCCTTTTTTTTTTTCGTATTGATTTAGTTTATGCTTAGATATGATTAATATATATGTACAACCAAAGTGTGCTAACCCCAACAAGAACTTAAGGTGTATACCACTACAAGATGATAGAATAGGTAACAATTTAGCCTAACGTGTATGTCATCAAGCTAGACTTGTTATATGATGAAAGGTGGAATAATACGGGTGTGATAAGTGTAAGGTCCATTTGATTTGTAAACCCTCAACAATTGAGTATGGACCGATGAACTAAAGTGCATCATTGGGTGGTGAGTGCAGCGTGTAGAAGACAATGTAGTATAAATGACCAAGTGATGAATAGGGTATGTAAATGTGCGGTATGTTGAATGTGATGGTAAATGTGTAGGATGTGTAATATCTAATGTGTGATAATGTAGGATGTATGGATGAAATGTAAAGCTAGGCTCATGGATGATGTAGACTAGCGTAGTATGTAGAATATAGGTGATGTATAAATGTGTAGTGTGAAATAGCCTAATGGTGTAGGATGACCAACATGTGCATGATGAGAATGTAGTATAATGTAGAATGTAGGCTAAGTGTAGAATGGATGGTGTATGATGCGTGATGTGTGTGATAAAATGTAAATATGTAGTGCCTATAGTGCAGTGTGTGGGGTTTAGTGTAATGGTAATCCCTCAACAGTTGAGTGTGAACTGAAGCACAAGAGTGTGTCATCGGGTAATGACACTAAAGTGTGTAATGAGTATGCGTATGCTATGAGATTGATGTATGAGAATGCAAAAGTGAGATATGCATAGATGCTAAGATTAGGGGGATGTGGGATGTTATGCCCCCAAGTGTATGATAACACGTGTACTATGTGATAAATGATGTATGAGGGTGATGAAGCATTATAGATTTTGTTTAATTGATGATGTGTAAGGAGTGCTAGGTGGTGATGTAATGGAAGAATATGGTAATGTAAGATGAAATGAGGTTCTTTATGGTAAAAGACCCCTCAACAAAGTCATATAAGAACCATAAGAATATGAGTGTGTCATCAGGAGGGTAGAGTGATAAGAGTCACCTACCAAAGACCAAGTTTACGTGTGGTGGGACCTTGTTGGTCAAGGTTTACATTAGAAGTAGGTGGTGGAAGTGTAAGTGAAAATGTATCATAAACATTAGAAGGGGATTAGTTACTTTGATGAACTTAATTGGTTGGAGTTTAGATTTGAGAGGAGGCCATGTTGCATTGAGTTTTAAAGGAGGTCACTTAGGTTGACTTTTTAATTCTATAGATGACTTAGTAGGAGGAGTTAGTGAACTAACATCGATAGGTGGTTTCTTAGAAGCTGCTTGAGTGATGCTAACTTGATGCTCATTAGATGGAGAAGAAGAAACATCAGGAATAAGAGAATCATGTGATGGAACTATAGTATTTTCTTGACTAGGAGGAGAATCATTATGTGAGTGACCATAAATATCAAACATGTAATGAATAAGAGAATTATCTAGAACTTCTATGGAAATATTAGAAGGAGGCTCACTAGTAGCCGCATAGCATGGCGGTTGAGTAGGGGGTGAACTAATTTCGATAGGTGGTTGAATTTGTTGATTCAGGGATATCGTAGGTGATTGCTTAGGTGGATCATGACTAACCAAAGAAGGACTAGCCTTAGGAGCCCATGTGGGTGTAACCTTTGTAATAGGATGTTGTGCATTAAATGAAATAAGACCTTGACACTTAATAATTTGGATTATGCAATGCAAAATATGTCAATCATCACAATATGTCCATTGGTGTGGTGATAATTGTAGTATGGTTGACCATGATATTTTGCTAACCGATAAGGAGAAAAGTAATGAGTAGGTGGTAGGGTGATTAACTGATGACTAAGGAGTTGAATAAGAATGTCATGTGGCGTAGTATTATGCTCAAACATGAGAGGGTCGGGAATGGCATGTCTTGAGGTTCAACTAGATGACATGTAGTGGACATAGATTGAAGAGGAGATGTAGAGGGAGTAGAAACATGCGATTGAGAAATATCCTTAAGCTGTTGGATTTCAGATCTAAGAGATGTGATTGTGGATTCCATAGATTTCATAGAGGATGTATGCGATTGAGAAGCATCCTTGAGCTGTTGGATTTCAGATCTAAGAGATGTGACTATTGATTCCATAGATTGCATAGAGGATGTATGCAATTGAGAAACATCTTTAGACTGCTGACCTTCATATATAAGAGATGTGATTGCGGTCCCATTGTAACAAATTTTGCATATAAGGCCTGAATCAAGTCTATGATAGGTTGGTTAGATGGAGGGTTATCAAGGTCGAGTGGTCGACAAAGAAGTAATGAATCATAACACTTAATTCATGCGGAGGAATATTGTCATCACAATACTTGGTGTCTAAGGCTCTTTAGAAAACATCTTGGCAAGCAAGATGTTTCTTAAGTAAATAAGATAAGGTGACTTGATGACCCATGATAGAGGAAAATGAGGATCCTAAACGTGAAGAGAGAGTTGGTTACACCAAAATGATTAATCGAAAATTAACTAAATCTATATAGTTAGCTAAGAACTAGTTAATCTAATCTAGGAGGACATATAACATTGTAAATAACTAGGTAAATGCAATAAATAAAGATGATAAATGATCTAGAATAACACATGAAAGGAAATATTAAAACCCTAATGTGCAAAAGAGGAAAGATAAATGAATTAGCTGATAACACATGACTGTTGTGGAGTCTCGCAGGTCTAACTAGAAATTCTAGAACATGAACAAACATGTAGAAGTCCTAAAAAGACTGGATCTGGAGAATTTGAGTGGGTGGGCACCTAGGACTAGACAGGGTGCCCACGGAGCACTCGATACGAATTTTGGGCACCTTGGTTTGTGAAAAATCTCCAAAACTGGTTTTTGCATGGTCGTAAGATGATTTGTAATCTTCGTCATTTGTCGCACTATTTTTTCCGAACTACACCAAACACTCGAGAATATTCCAAGATGAATAAATGACCTAAGAGAGTCCAAAGAGAAGTATCAAAACCCTAAAAAAATATGTAGAATGAATGGGTCAAACCAACCTCAGCTGCCATAACAATGGGCTTACTAAACTGAGTGTTGCACTACATTTCAGACCCAAATTTAGTTCTAGTGCATGTGTGCATGTTGTGCCCTAGGTGGTCTTGTGCCAGTCGCACTTTGTGAAATACCAAACAATAGCTAGATGTAGAAAATGTAATAGTATGTGTTCCTGGCATAAAATAGAATCCCTCCCCTATGAAGTGTGATGCAGATGTCCTAGCTTATGCCTTGATGATGGAGCTATGTGGATGCCAATGCAATATATGGATACAACTGTAGATGGAGTGATAGTAGTGTATGATGTTAGGTCCCTCATTATGGTCTCATAAATTTATATTTATAGGGTTCTCTTGGTCTAATTTTGTAATTAACCCCGAAAAGGCCGACCACATAAAAGATAAGAATGAAAAATGGCTAGAAAAGACCCAAAAATGGCGGGAAAGTGGAAAATAGACCAGGTGCCCATGGGTGCTCCAGTATTAAATCTGGGCACCCTAGTTAGGGTTAAAATGACGCCGGATCTTCAGAAATGATAGGGTAAGTAGATGCCATAGGTTGTAAATTATGAAATAAAATAAGTAAGATGGCCAAAAGGATGGGGGTTAATTAGTACTTTCTTTCCTTAAGAACCTTCTAAACAATAGTATGAGACCAGGATAAATAAATGTCTAAAGAAACTTCCTCTTAAATCATTCCATCCCCTCCTCCTCTCAATTACTCTACCATGTCACCAACTCCTAAGAAAATTCCTCTCAAAATCAGTCCAACACCTCCTCCTCTCAAGTCTTCTACAACATCATCAATCCCACATAATCTACCACCATTCAAGATCCCTCCCCACCCTACTTCGCTTTCACATCCAATTATCTTTGTCAAAAAAACTATTCCTTATATTTATGTCCAAGACACATTTCAAACTCCACCACCATGACATGGTCCTTGTCACATCACCACATAGATTTCCATCACTCACATACTAGGGGCATCACAACTTTTCCCCTACATTTCTATCAATTGTCTCTATCATCTCACACACTTCACACTCTGCTCTTAATGTCTAATATTTCCTAAGTATAACTACACACCTTGTATCATCATTACCCTATGACACACTCTAGTTCCATGATTCATACTTAATTGCTTTGAGGGTATAAATCTAAAATGAACCTCACCATATTCACTCTTCACACTCTATGCTTCATGATCTATATTTCTAGCACACATTATCAAACCATTTCCGATGACACACTCTTGTTCTATGGTTCATTCTTGATTGTTGAGGGGTATTTTATAAATGAACCTCATTTCATACACATCTACTAGGGGGCATGCTACTCCTATCACATTCACACATTGCATACCATTCCATCACACTCATACACTACATTTGCATATCTTGGTTGCACTTACTCTTACTTGCTTATATTACTTACATGATGCACTTTGTTTACTATGATAGTCATATACTCAGTATGTCATTATCTTTCTATATACACACATGCACATTCACTTGGTATTTTTGAGTGAATGCAGATCTCTTACAAATTTTCACACGCTGCAATGATGCTCGACATTGTATCCTTTACCATCCCATTGAGGCTCTTGGGGCATCTACCTTTACTACTCTCACACATTCCAGGTGATATTGTTTCACTATTTACTACTTTCTAAAGCACATTAATTTCCATTGACACATAAATGCATTGACATACTATTTGTCTTTCTAACATGTTAACAAGTGCTTCATGTGCAAAAATTTCCTCACATGATTATATGCCACCGTGGTTGTCTAATAAATTTTACATTCCAAAGTATGCTATTTTATGTCATTATTTGCAGGCTATGCCCTATATCTTGTTTGATCACTATTTGTATGTTTTTGGATGCTTCATCCCTGATTGTCTTGTGACATTGTGAGTGATGTCCCATGTTTGAAACCCACTTTTGCAGTCTATCTTGTTTACACACTTGCTTGTTACATTATTTTTCTATTACATGTTTTTCTTACACTAACACATATTTATAGCCATCTTGTTTGCATGTGCCTTGGTTTATACCATACACATCCCCTACCCCCTGTGGGTATTAGTTTCGGATCAACATCAAGTCCTCTTTTTTGGGCCGCACACTCCTACTATCGTCGCATGCACCCCAATTGAGGGGGGCAAACATTGAGTGAACAAATCACCCCTACAATAGCTCAGAGCTACAATAAAAATATACACAGTACAAAAATGACACAGAAATATAGTCACAACACAACCCAAAATGTTATTTGGGTCCTCAACACAACACAAACACCACTGCTCAGACTCAAATAATAGCGCCTGGGTGTCTGTGTCCTCCCCTAGGTACTAATGTCCTGGGGGCACACACAATAATATTATCAAATCAATACAATTCACATAGGCCTTGAGTAGTTCTACGATTACAAGCACAATCTTTCTGTCACAACATGCATGTAATCTCCTACAATCCATTTCAATTGGAATAATTAGTATATTCGGAACTAATTTGGGATAGCAGGAACAAATCATGGATGTACCATCTGCATGCTACTTATTGGGTAGAGTCTTAGATGGAGAGTAACACTACACATCCCTCCCCAACACTTTCTCTTTGGCATGAGATCACCCAAAAACTCGCACTTGGCATGAGATCACCCAAAAACTCACACTTGGCATGAGATTTCCCAAAAAACTCGCACTTGGCATGAGATCACCCAAAAACTCCCACTTGGCATGCGATCAACAAAAAAATCACATTTCATAGCATTATAAGACACTTTAATCTCCTTTACACTCTTATACATCATGTGCACACTTTCCTTTACACACTTTTACATACTTTTACACACTTATGCAAATTTTCTCGGCTTATAATATATAGGAATTTAATTACATTATTTCTCTTCTTTTTAGGTTTGTCCTTACAATAAGCAACAATCACAAGTTATAACAACATGGTACAATGGATACACTTCACCCCTAGGGTCACTTTTCTTTCCTAGTATTCATGCTTCACTTTGCATCTTTCAATGCTTCACTTGTCCACTTGACACACATTTTACAACACACTTTATATGATCACAAGGTAAACATCTCTTATATAATTTATGTTATCGAGTATTCACTCAACAACATAAAGTGGGGGAAAATGTAGACACAAAATCACACACGGGTGCATTTCTAGGTCCTAAAATCATACTAGCATTCATATGATTCCTAAGCAAGAAAACTAGTGGTTGGCAACTATCTTTGGACTCTTTGCTTTGACTTTTGTTTTCTATTTGATCTTACACACCCTATAACCCAATCTACACTTTTACTGATTTATATTTTATGGCTTCAAACACCAAAGACCCAACTAAGACAACAACACCCATGTGCTCATGTCCCCTCTAGGTGCCCCTGACCCTTTCTCACCTTACTTGCTCCTTTTGGGTCTCTTTTATCTTTTGGGCATCTTTTTCACTTTTGGGTTTTCCAGTTGTCAATTATGAAATTAAAACAAGGGAATCATATAATTACATAGTTATGTGTTCAAAATTAAGGACCAAGCACTAAGCATTGCTATCATCACCTAAGATTGCATCCAAAAGGCATCTAAAGTAATATAAAGCATCCATCTAGCATCGATTCAAGGGGCAAGGGACTCCATACACAACATAGGAAGGTGAAGTTTATTCTATTTCATCCGCACATGTGCATTTTAGAGAAAATATAGACCGCTATCAAGTGCAACTTGCACAAGGGCACAATTTCTACACACACTCACAAGAACTACATGGAATTTGAGATGTCATGTAATGCTCATCGTAAGTCCAATCTCAGGGTGACTGTGAGGGTCAGTCTAACTTCCCATATTGCATCTTTATTTTTAGGTTTGATGTGGTTTGTGGGTCTGTGTAGGTTAACTTTTCGTTTATAGGTTCTGGTGTACCTTCAATGATCATTGTGTGATTATTAAGAGATTAACATGAAGCAACAAAGAAGATCATGCGACACTACAAAAATAAGTTTCGAGCATCTACGTAGTCACTAGTGCCTAGAAGTGGTCTCTAAGCACCTAAGCGCCTATACCCTACCTTTGTGGGTGCCCATGTCTGACAATATTTCAGAGCTCCCTGAATTTACAATGAGTAATAACGACACTCTTTCCATTCTATTCATCACTTCTCCTAGTCTAGATCAGTTCCAAATCAATCATAAATCAGCTAAGTCCTCTTTTTTATTATGGTTTCAAATATTACATCTTAGATTGCTTGTGTCATTTCCTTATTTTATCATTTATACATCATTTGGTTCACTAGTGACTCTAAAATATTTAGATTTAATTCAAATTAAATTAAATCAACTATTCATACCAAGATATTTGGATATAACTCATTTTCCCCAAGATGAATGTGTGAGATGGAATTTAGAAATAGTCCCTCCTATCATATACCAAAATAGAGTCCTTGAATATTGTTCTTTTCCAAAGTAGTAGATATAGTAAGTAATAGCCCAAATTTGTCTAAATCCTAATAATAGTAAGTCATGTATAGATTCCCTTGTTTGAATTTCATCATTAACAACCAAGAATATGACCTAAAGTGATATGTAGTAATTTAGAAAAGATAACAGATGATGTGGCATTTCAAACTTGAAAAAGAGAGGGAAAAGGATAGAAGTACCCAAAGGGGATAGTAGCATCTAGGTGCTCTTGTCCCTAATGGGGGGTACTATCTGGGATGCTTGGAGGGTATAACTAAAAATATAAAGTTGCATGATGTGTTGTCCCATGTTCATGAGTAAAGCCACCATTTAAGAAAATAAAATGACGAGAATATCAAAAAGGGATAAAATAATGTCAAAGTAAAATAAGTCTTATTGTTTTTTAGTCTTCTTACTTATGAATCATCCATATAACAACATAATTAGAGGTGTGATGTCAATAGAAAATACATGATTTTGTGACTACATTTCCCCACTTTATGTTGGTGAATGAATATTTGGTAGCATAAAGTAGATAAGAAGAGCATACCTTGAGGGGAGTCGATAGGAGTTATAACCTATATCATGTCGAATGAGGATTGTGCTTGATATCATGTCAAATGGATATAGGATAATGTGTATTGGAATCTACAGGAGGATACGAATCCTAGGGGTGACCTTGTGTGCATAGTAGAAATGATGCCTGTGTTTATTCCTTTCATATTTCCTTTTTCAAAGTGTCTTGTGTTTGAGATTATTCCTTGTTCCATTTGTATGTTGCCTTTTGTTGGAGTAAGGTCAGATCTAAAAAAGAAGATAAGTGTAGTCAATGATCATGATAAATGAAATTTAAATTTAACTTAGTTAATGTGAAAATAGAAATGCTTATTGAAAGATAAGTGAATTGAGGATAGAGTACACTTGTGTGCCATGAGAGGAGATTAAATTATTCTTGTACGTTTTCTACCTTGGAGATGGTTAGAATAATGCTTGAGGATTCAAGCATCCTATTACTAAACTAAGGATTTAAGCTTCATGTTGTTAAACCAAGGATTTAAGCATCTTATTGTTAAACTAAGAATTTAAGCATCCTATCACTAAAATTGAGGATTTAGGCATCATATTGCCAAGGGAAAAGTATTATGAGAGCTATAGGATTTTCCCTCCAACTGTTAACACTTCCCCATGGATAAGTGTTGTTGTAGATGGTCACAAACCCAATAAAAATTGGTCACAGATGATCCAGAAAGTAGAGTAATTAGGTCCCTTGCCCAAAGTATGTAACTTGCCACTGATTTTGTTCTGTTATTCCTGATAGTAACTTGTAACTGAGTATGTTCTGCTAGAAATTGGAAAAGACTGTCATTGGAAACCGTTGATCCTGTAATATACCTATTTCTACCCCTAGGATAAAACCATCTAGGTGGGACACTTACACCCGCCACTCTTGTCTTATTTGGGTGATTCGTCCATGTAATGATTTTGTCTCAATTTTGATTTTGAAATTGTTTCTTATCTCTTTTTTATTTTGATTTTGTTGTGTACCAATATATGTTTGATCTCTTAATTATTAAGAGGGTTAAATGGTCACTTGATGATTTCCCCTCTCATTTAGGGTGCGTGAGATGAACCAAGGTGAGTGAAACCCAAATGAGGAAAGCAAGAACGATGTGCACATCTGAAATAGAAATCCTACGAGAGGGAATAAGGAACACATATGGTGGCAACCATGGCACATGAGAAAATGGGAAAGGTTAGACAAAAAGTGTTAGTCACAAACAAATAAAACTAGTCAAAACACACAGTAACATGGTAAAATACATAACCCATAGCTGGTTGAAAACATGGGACACCACTTAGGGTATTGCGCAAAGACACCTGGAAGCCTTCAACGCTATGGAAGCAAAACATGTAATCAAGCATAGGGAATTACACGCAAAGATTGACAAGAAGTGCACATCAGCATGTGAGAAAAATTAATAGTATGCCATGATACATAAAACTGAAAATAGGAATGAAATTAGAAAATGTTGCAGTGATAGAATTTGAATATAGAGAAAATAGGAAAGGTAGATTCCCAGCCTCAAAAATACCGGTGGGGAATAATGCCAAGCATCATACATCATGTAAGAACATGTATGTAATATTCATTCACTTCAAGAGTACCATGTGAATGCAAATGTGTGTATGGAAAAATGATAAAGTATATTATGAATCAAAGTAACTTGGTAAGAAAGGTGCAACATATAATAGTATAAGTAAGCGAGAGTACATCCAACCAAGATCTAAGTTAACATTTTTAATATTTTGTAAATAGTAGAATGAAAATACAATGACTAGGAGAGTGAAGTAGTGGTGGCCCCACTGTATATGCACAAAGTGAAATCCATGTTGGTAAGTGCACCCTCAACAATCGTGTATGATGCTAGTTTGAAGGAGGTATGCATGTGATCATGATCAAATACTCTATGGCCATGGGGGAATACATGTGTAGAAAGAGACCACAAAGTGGACCTATATGTGCCATGGGTAGTGTGTGTCCTAGGTGGAGACTTGTCCCTATGAGGTGGACTATGATATCGATGTATTATTCACAAATCATGCGTACAATCCACATGTAGAGAAGATCTAGGTGTATGTGTAAAAGTAACACTAGGAATGGTAAGAGCTCTAGATTCCAAAGGAGTATGTGCCAAAGCCATGGGGCCATCATGAGAATATGTATGAGTAGGTGCACTAGTGATAGAAGTAACTAAAGGTGTAGCAATAATATGAGCCAATGACAAAGGAGTCCGTGGTGGAATTCTCGCAAATAGTGATAAGTGACGCTCATTTAAAAAATTAAGGCATGTTGGCAAAATAATTTGTGTAATGCAGATTATTGGTTTTCACCATGATCATGGGGCTAAGCCCCTCCTTCTTGGGTATGGGAGGCTCCCATTATTAAATGTAAATCAACCAAAAATATGAGGTGGCCATTAAGACAAGGATCACACATGAATACTCCACTAAACTTGTGGCAAACTACTTGTATAATGTACAAGGGAGGATATTAGCTTGGAAGGAGGTAAATGGTAGTAGGAGAAATGGAGAGAGAGGGTTAATGTTGTGAGTAGACTTACAAATTCCATGCACACTAACTAGATTATGTCCACATTCAATTAGAATAATTCAACCATGCAACCAAAAATAAGACTAAAAAATTAGAGACACAAATTTCTATGAATTCATTAATCAAAGACACATTTTTTTGTTAGTTATATAAGATTACAAAGTGCTTACAGAGTTGGAAAGTAGAGAGATTAGAAGAACAGGAAAAAATATAGAAAGAAATATAGCTTTATTGCTTGGAGTAGTAGTGATACAAATCTCGATAATTATTAACAATCAACAATTACCAACCCCTTGGAATGGAGAATCCATTATAATTTGTAGCTTACCAAATGTCTCTTCCTCTCCCCTCTAAATGTATTTTCACCCATCCCATCACCTCGACCTTTCATATTCTGGAGAATAAAAGTGAGACTTTTTCTTATTAATTAAAAATAACTCTTATAATGTCAAATTAAAGGTCACTTAAGTGAATAAGACAAAGTAGTGAAAAAGTACATTCTTAATGAATAATTAGAATTTAGAGAGCGATGAGGGGAGAGAGGGAAGAAGAAGGGATAGAAGTGGAAATCTAGAGATGGAAAAGCTCCTACTAATGAAGAATATACTTCTGATGGACTATGAATCAATTTCCTTGCACTTGACCGCCTATTGAATTACAATGTTGAGATTAATCGCTTCTTGTTGTGAGATGCAAACACATTCCAAAGCATTGAATGAGTGTTCAAAAACACTACTAAGTGAATTGCACCATGTGAACTTGTGATGGTTTCTCAATCATGGAAATATGATGATCCTTTTGAATGTAAGGTCGAAGGTAGGATATGGAGATCATCCCCTTATTCTTCTTGGCTCCAAGATTCATCTTTGTGACAAAGATGTCTCCTTTTTTAATGGAATCAACTTAGGACACTTGGAAACCTTTTTTCTCATCAAATACTCATTGAAATGTCTTCTCCTCTAGTCAGAAAAATTACTTTCTGAATGAAATTATTGTCTTATAACCACCAATTGAACTAAAACATTGTGGTTATAATATCACTCTTCTATGAGATGTGGGCACACTCCAAAGCATTGAGTACTTACATTAAGTGGACTTGTGATGACTTCTTGATCCTACAAATATGATGGTCATGGGTATCTTGGTAGCCCCTGATTCAATTAACAATATTTTACACATATTAGTTTATCCCGACTTATTCCTTGATATGAAATGATTCATATGATGTCCATCCTCTTGGAAAGATATTTGAACACAAGGTCAGATTTAGACCATGATGATCAACACCTTAATCCTTGTGAATTATTGGAGCTTCACAATTCACCTTAGTGAAAAATATTTCTCCTTCTTGGAAGAAATCAATCATAGGAGACTCAAGTACCTTCCCGTTCATCCGGTCCTTATTGATAATGTTTTATGCTACAAATGAGGAAAGAAGAAATTCCACATTCATCATCATGCTCATCGAACACATTTCCATGCTAGATCTTGAGACAATGATTGAGAATATGGGCTCACCTTTACAAACCATGTTTGTTATCACTTTCCTTTAATGGTCTGAATCACTTGAACATGATGACCCCCTTTGTATGGCTACTAGGATGAAATGAAACACACAACCTTGGACTTCACCTTGAGACTAAGTTTTGGGACTCTACGAGGGATTTATCTCCTATTTGAACCATGATATAACCACTTTGTCTTTCAAATTTGGAAAGAAATAGTGAGATATGCATAATGTAAGTTAATACAAGTGATTTGAACCCAATTGTAAGACTTTCTATTTTTAGTAGGTCCTTACTAAGATGGTCATTTTTAGTAATTTTCGCGATTTTCTCCTTCTAATGGTTTTTCCTTGTTTGGAGTAACAAGGATGCTGAAAAATTTACCATTTTTGGAAAGTTACTATATTTGGACATGAATCCTTACACACTTACTATTTTTAGATGAATGTCTTTTGGGTGTTGGATTGAAATGAAACGGGTTTCAAAATTTTCCCAATTTTTCGAGGATGCTTTGCTCCAATTTTCATATAATTCTCTCATCCAGATTAGTGGGAAAATGTGAATTTAATTGAAGAGGGAAGAATAATGAGAGAAAACTCAATCCTCCATATCTCCAAAAATAATCTACCTCATCATGCAAGAAATGGCTCAGATGAAAGTTGATTTTATGAGGAACATTTGCTCCAAATTTTAGGTAATTTGGCTCATTGGATCACCAGGAAAATGAAAATTTATTCAAAGAGGGAAGAATATTGGGAGAAAAATCAGTCTGTATATTCATAAAAATTATCCTATTCATCATGCGAGAGATGGCTCAATTGAAAGATAATTTTATGAGGATCTTCTGCTCCAAAATTTACACAATTTGGGTTATCGAGTCACTAGGAAATTGCAAATACATTTTTAGTGTTTCTATGTAAAAGTGGAGTTCATGGATGGAAAAATTAGTCTTTGATAACAATTTAATGGTGGGGTCACATGCCATGAATCATAGGTCGTCATAAAGTTGTTTTCAAATGGAGTGCACCGATGAAGTTTTGTAGAGATACAGTGCACGAATTGAGAGAGATGTGCAAAAATTAGTTTGCTAACTTGATGTTATGGGAAAAACATGCAACATACCTATAAAACAATGGAGTCTTGGAAGTAAAATTGAAAATATTTTAATGTTTTAAAATTATCAAGTTCTTATGAGGAGGAGTTAGCCAAATCATATGCAAAATTTCAACTCACCACTTAACTTGACAACTTGACCATGGTTAGGGGATAGTTAGCATGGAGTTGCACCAATGTAAGAGGGAAAAAGGAGGAAAATGGGACAAAATAGGAAAAAAATGTGAATTTCACCATATCTAGACAAGTGTTACCTTTTGGGCTCATGTGAGTGAGATGCGATGGGCTAGAAATTAGCACATGAGAGATGCAATTAGGTTTTACATGTGTATGGGGGATACCTAAGAGAGGGAGTCACACTTTTTGTATCCATTGTAACATTTTCATGTATTAGGACAATCAAAGGGGATGAAAAGGGTGAACATTTTATATAGGGAGTTATCTATCATGAAAAAGTAGTCTTGTACACTTAACTCTCCCATTTGCTCCCTCGACACCGTAAGTCATGATTTTAAGTGATGAAACTTTAAAAATGATGGGGGTCACCCTTTGGTGTCCCCACTGACTCCCTTTCACCTCAGGTACAATATAAGGGGACACCAAGGGTGAAAATTGTAACCATGGGTTTTAGAATGTTGATGTCACCTGTTGAGTGTAAATCAAGACATCATGAGTGCTTTTTCTGCCCCAAGAGAATGAAAGAGCGTTTTGGGTTCAAAACTTATATGATTTTGACTCAAAATAACTATTAAGATCATCTCAACAATTATTAGGGTCCAATTCTTCCTAAATTTTTATTTTTAGGGCCTATTCCTTTCTTGTCTTGAAGGGGCAACTATAGTGTTCTAGATTGTCATAGAATATTTTTAGATCTTGGAGAAAAATTAATATATCCATAATGTATAGGGTTACAAGATATTTCCATTTATTTTTTTCCCAAATCCTTATGAAACTCCCAGAATCATCTAGACAAGTTATCTTTCACCGTTGGAACCTTCATTCCATGTGCCCAAAATGACCCGATCTTGTTTGCTTGATTCCTAACATCAATTTATTCCATCAATTTTTCATATATTGTCTCAGATGAATTCATTTTTCTCTTATACAACTCTTAGAGTATTTTAATATTCTTTTAAGATTCGGAGGGTGTTCATCAATTGCAAAATGGCAAAAATGGCCCTTTCTAGGCCTTAAGAGGCAATGCTTCTTTCTTGAATCTCAATAACTTCATCAACCAACTTGGACATATATTCATGCACATTAAAAACACTTGAAAATATTGTTAGCATGTTCCTTTAAGATATAATGAGGGTGAAATTAAGGATAGGATGGCCAGAGGAAGGGTTCACAGTGACTAGGAGAGAAAAATTTTAAGTGGGGACTTAGGTATTAGGGAAAAAAAAATCAATTTTGCATGTTAGATATTTAACATGATTACAATGCATAAGTGAACTATGGATGGTACATATTTAGCAATTAAAAGCTAAAGGATACCTAAGACCATGTCATAATCCATGACTATAGATCCAAAAAGAAAGACATAAAGATAGTGAGAGGCCCAACAATGATAGGAAGAATGACATGCCCATGAGAAGTAGGTGATGATCGGAAGAAGTTTTGAAATTAAAATGTTCCAAAATTATCCCTAAACTATTATAGTATGAAATATCATTTTGAGAGCTTTCTACCGGTGTAAGGAACGTTGAAAATGAAGGTTATATGTGAAAGTTCTTGTTGGTGAAAGTTTGGTCAAAATTGGGACAAAACAAGGTCAATGGCCACTCAGCCGTGACAAGTGGTAAAAATGAAATTGGAAAAAGTGTAAAAATTTGGTTTTGTGACTCGGTCTTCAATGCTCGTTTACGAGAATGGTGGGCCTTGTTATTTGCTTGCTGTTGGGGGCCCTCACCGGGATCGACACAATTTTTGACGGAGGGGTGTCTTCACTGCGCTATTACTTCATATTTACATTGTCACAATTTTGTATGTATATGCCTCATAATGCATTTACAAGGTGAATGTGGGATATTGCATGAGATTATAATGCATGGGATTGAGCTCAAGGCAAGCTCCTAGGGCCAACTCGGTGGTGCCACATCAACATCTACATTATTTAGGCCTAACTCGCCACATTTCTCGGTCGTATCTCTAACAATGAGCCATACATAGTTCCCACACCAAAATTTAATGCAACCCTCCACACACCAAACATATTAAATAACTTGGCGGATGAATAGTCCCACCGCCACCTACGTAGCATAACCAACCATACCACCCACCACCTACGTGGCATCTTAACTAAGCCACAAACTTGGAAATCTAGTCGACCCATACACGTGGGCAACAAAAAAAAATAAGCGTGGTATGCAACCATGGATAAACAAAGTAGCTAATCCATATATAAATCCCTAGCTTGTCAAATCCCCGAGCAATGTGGGATTTTTTCCCAAAGGGGTAAAATTGAGTCGGAGAGTGGTTTGAACCCCTAACCACCATTTTTCCAAAATTATGCTCCACCGCTATGCCAAGAGATCTCGATGAGATATATAATGAGTTGGGTTATATTTAAAAAAACTTTTAACAGAGAATATGTAAGAAGGATAACAAAACAATTTGGAAAAATAGAGTTTTGAGGCACTTAGAGGTCAAGATAGACTTTGGAGTAAACTAAGAAGTTGTCCAAAATTCAAAGAAAATTGGTGATATAATTTTTGACCATTTTGTTGTTTGTAAACTGATTTTGTAAAACCTTTTGTGTAGATTTTGTCAATGAACTGAAGGAGAATCAACTACGAAGCCAAGAACAAATATGAACAAAAAAAAATTGATTGTTTCAGAGTTCATGGGTTCTCGGGGACTCCTAGTATCTTTATAAAGATTCATTATTTGATTTGTAACAATTTAATTATATTTGCAAGTCTAAAAATTAATGGATCAATTCTAAATGAACCTAGGGACATTGGAATTTTGAACCTTGTAAACAATCCATGTATCTTGTGTTTTCCAATTTTTGCTTTTAGATTTCAGTTTGTTTTCAATTATTGAACTCTGAAATCAGTTTTGGAATAAAATTAATTAGTTTTGACAATTTTGGGGAAATTATTAAATCGGGTAAAAATTGAAATCTTATGAATCAAATGATAAACTGAGTTCAATGAATTTTGGGCAATTCAAATTCGGAATTTTATCAGTTTTAAATACATTTGGATTAGTTAATAATCAGATTTTTATTTAGATTCATTTGATAAAAAGGTTATAATATGATAAGATTTAAATATCCTAGTAAACGGTTAACTAACGGTGAGATTTCTGGTGTTAACGGATTAGGTGATCTACTCGGCCATATGAGATAATGGAAAACCAATAACTTACAAGAAATAGATTGAATATGCATTGATCTTGTAAGTAGCATGCACCATAACATTGTTAATAGCGTGACGACTAATAGAAACATAAATGTGTAATCGATGTGATGAAAAGGAGACATGAAAACAAGTATTAGTAAAATAAATGATAAGCAAAGGAAGATCAGTAATACTAACCAAAAATCCAAGAGGATGATCGAAATATGAAGGATGAAGAACAACATGATAAACATGATTTGAAGAGGATTCAAGAGCTAATTTTTCATGCTTAGGTAGTGGATCATTGAAGATTTTAAGATTTCCATTGTCATTAGTAGATTTAGAAATATAAATAGTAGATTCAAGAAACTCAATGTCATGATTGTCAATCAGATCTTGGATTAAATGTCTAAGCTTGAAACACTTATCAGTAGAATGACCATTGCATCTATGATAATCACAATGTGCATGTTCATCAAATTTATTGCCATGAGGCCTATTAAGATCTAGCTTAAGAGGAGCCAAAAGAGAAATCATATTTCTTTCTAGGAGTTGAGACAACAACATATGTGGTGGATATGGCAATTTAGTAAAAATGCGGTATGTATGTTACAATTGGAGCTTCATAGGTTGAGATATAACATTGACAGTAGGCTTAGGTTCACTAGGATTTCCCTTAAAGGCAAATTTTCTTGGGAACTTGTTACTAGATGAATCAAAAATATTAGTACTGTATTTAAGTTTACCCAAATAAAGTAACTTAATTTCACAACTTTTCAAAGTATGACATATATGATCTAGAGATTGAAAAGAGTCAAAGATTATACAAAGGAAGTAATAGTATTTAGATTAAACGATCTTGCAATTCAAATTCAACCAAGACATTGTTCATTTTAGAAAGATTAGTCTTATAACACAACACATAGTCACTAAGATGTTCATTAGATCGTTGCTTCATTTTGGCCATTTGTGCATATGATATTTTAATTTCAATATTCATATAAAAGTGAGCCAAAAATAGGTTTGCTAAAGGAGTAAAAGCTCTAACAAAGTGCAAAAGAAAATCATAAAACCATCGTAAGGAATAGACTTGTAAGCTCCTAGGGAATAACTTAATCAATAGGGTGTCATCACAAGCATAATCCAAGCACACAATATGAAATGATCAAAGGTGCTCTTGGGGATCTCCATGGCCATCAAAGAGAGGAAACTTAGGTGAGGAAAATTTGGGATAAAGTGGATAAGAAAACACCTTGTGTGCAAGAGGGCTATAAAGAAGAAGCAAAGAATCAAGAAATGAAGAATAAGATGACAATTCATGTTATAATTGATGAATTTGAGCTTGCAAATCATGATATAAAGACTCTAAGGCTTGGTTTCATGAATAAGTGTTAGGTTGGATGGGATAAATAAGAGGAGGATAAAGATGAGTGTTAAGTGTGGAAACAAGAACATGGCTAGTGGGCACCCTCGTATTGGTGGGGGAGGATAGTGGGAGAAAAGATGTGGTGAGTGTAGTGGGGATAACAATGTTGTAAAGAGGATTGGAGGAAAATATCCATTGAGATTCTTCACGATCGAGTAAATAGTAAGAGATTAAAGTTTTTAGGATGATCAACAAGGTATGTATTTAGGTCATTAATATTTTCAATGGTAAACTCATGAGAGGTGTTAGCCATGTTAGGAAACAAATGGACCAACTAAAGGGCATGTAAGGATTGGGTTCACCAAATTATTTAAATAAATTTAAATATTTATCAGAGGAATGAGATCAAATGAATACAACATTAATAAGAAAGGTTTATCATGTAAGAAACAAACAAGTGTGCACAATAGGGAAATAAGAATGAATTAGCTTGTATCGACATATTTGGACTAATTTTGGGTTGGGAAATAGGTTGAGAAGGCTGGATATAAATTGTGTATGCTCTATCTATAAAATTGGGATATGGAACCTCTTCGAACAAGAATTCCCAGAGATGAGGAAAGGGTCGCCCAAGCGGTGGTGTTTGAACTAGGTGTTAGTCTCTTGGAAATAACTCTACTCTTGATATTTTCATGGTTTGAACTTGTGTTCTTGCTTTTGATATCTATCACAACAAATTTTTGTAGGGTTCTTGTGTCACACATGAACCTGCAAAACAAACCCTATCTACCTACACAAGTCTCAAGTAAACATTATATGAAATAAATAATGCATATGCTTGAGTCAGACTGACCTCAACGGTTACCCTAATGTGATTGTCATTGAGTGTTATACTACATTTTAGACTCTATGTAGTTCTAGTGTGTGTGTGATTGAATTGTGTCCCTTGAAGCTAGGTTTCCCTTGTGCCAGTTACACCAAGATAACAGGATATAACTACTTTTCCCCCAAGATGAATGTGTGAGATGGAATTCAAAAATGGTTTGTCCTATGTAATGAATAACACAACCCAAATTTAGTCATTGAATGTTGCTCTTTTCCTAAGTAGAAGATAGTAAGTAATAGCCCAAAGTTGTCTAACCCTAATAATAGTAAGTCATGTATATATGATTCCATTATTTGAATTTCATCGTTATTAACAACCAAAAAGCTGACCCAAAGTGATAAGTAGTAATTTAGAAAATATAAAAATGATGTGGCATTTCAAACTTGAAAAAGAGAGGGAAAAGGAAAAAATCACCTGGGCACTCCTGTTCCTAATGAGCGATATTGTTCAGGATGCTCGGAGGGTATAACAGAAAATACAGAGCTCAATGGTGCATTGTCCATGTTCATAAGTAAAGTGACCATTCCAGTAAAGTAAATGAAAAGAATATCAAAAAGGGATAAACCATTGTAAAAGAAAAATAAGTTTTGTTAATGTATAGTCTTCTTGCTTAAGAATCATACATATAACAATATACTTAGAGGTATGATGTAAATAGAAAATGTTTGATTTATGACTATAGTTGCGTACTTTTGTGAGCACAATATATATGACTAATAATACTATATTTCATGGTCAATTAGTGTTTTGTGTGATCCGGAGATTGAGATAATGGGATTTTCATTCTCTAGAGGCTTTGAGGTAATTGAAATGGTGGGAAAGGACGTGTATCCAACAATTTTGGGAAGAAATTAGTGTTATGACATTAAGTAAAATATGTGATTCAAGTAAAGACATGAGTTTTGAGAATGTAAATAAATGGTTGCGATTTCTTAAAACACACAACTTGGGCCCATATATGTAGAGTCTGTAAAATAATATGAGGGGGAAATAAATTTGTATAGATTGATAACTCAAGAAGAGCATACTTGATTAGGATGATGAGGAAGTTGAGTCCAAAATCTTGGCTTTAAAGTGGTCAATATAATATTCCTTTGACATTTCTTGGTCATGGTTATACAGGTGTGTAGAGGTCTCAAGAAGACACTCTAGTTATTGGATTACTTAAAACTATGTAAGTGGATTGATCATTAAGAAGGATATAATAATAAAAATTAGGTTCCAAGGGTGACCAAAGTAGAAAGTTATCAAACAATAAAGGGATCATTCATGTGTTGAGTGAAGAAAGAAATGAGAAGTGCAAAATAATTATTAGAGGGGCTTAAGAAGGAGATTACACCCAAGGTAGTTACATAAAAATTACCCAATACTCCATTCTAATTCATGACGAGATTATACTTTGATGTTGTGGGCATAAACACAATAAAGGAGGAGATAAAATGGCTAAGTGCATAATCGATAGAGTATGGTCGTAATGGTATTCCAGTTAACGAGGAATATTTTCAAAGGAATTGATCATGCAAAAAGAGTTGCATAAAATTGTGATAAGCTAAGGAAACTAACAAAAAGGGTTGTCAAAGAAGAGACTCGGTAGAAGGAGCATTAAAAATGTATTCATTGGTAGTACAAAATAAATATTAAGGGCTAATGCAAGTATTCCAATAAATGCACCACGTGAGGCATGTCTTTCTCAAGTGACCACATAAAAGTCAGTCCCTCGTCTACCAAGAATATTGGACAAAAATGGAGTTTGAGAACTTCTTATTTTGAAGTGGTTGAGAAAAATAAGGTTGATAACCATAAAATATTGATAATAAAATATATTTAATTTTTCTAAATAGTTCTATTGTATGTTTATTTAGTTGTACACAAATAATTGGGTAGTACTCTAAGTCATTTTATTGTAAATAGTTATACACAAAAATATATAGCAAAAACATGTACCTATATGAGGTAAAGATGTAATCTACACATAGAAATTGAAGACAAAAAAATTGTAAATGGAAGCAAAAAGAATGATGCAAACTTCCCTGCTGACCTTTCCAATGCAACCTCAAGTAAGGTTGTGTGAGATTTGAAGTTGTGTAACCTTGTTAGAAACTGATTGTGGGTGCTCTTGGAAATGACCTCCAAACGTGGACTGTGACCATGCTACGAGTAGATTTCAAGAGTTTCCAATATGTAAATATTGGAGCAAAATTGACAGAGTAATTGTGCTTAAATCCAAGAGGATTTGTAAGAGGATGAGCCTACATTTTATAGAGGTAGAAGTGGTTGGAAGTTGGTTAAACATGATTGAATGCACATGCTATTTTTAGCACTTGAGGAATTTGCAAAGTAGTTCCAATAAGGTAAATTCCATTTAGGGGCAGCAAAGTGAATTTATTAGCAGAATTTGCATCCGAAAAGGTGGTTGTACATGCAAATGAATTACCCCCACCTTTCTAGGATTCTAGAAGTGTAGTTGACTGGATTGGTGAAGTGGAGTCCATGTGGAGTTGACTGGGATGAGGAAGTGGAGTCCAAGTGGTTGTTTATAATGTGCACACTTAATTAATTAATCATTTAATTAATAAATGATAATTAACTTAGCTAATAGGGATAAGGATTAATTTAATTAATATAAAGGGGTATAATTTGCATGACTAATCAACTTAATTAATTAGTCACAAAGGGGATGAACTAGGAAGGAATTGGGATAAGATGGAAACATGTGTGTAATTTAGGTGTCTACATTTTCCCCTCTTTAAAGTGCTATTGTGAAGTAATAGTGATTTAAAGATAATATACGTATGTAGAGTAGAAAGAAGAAAGCAATGAAGCATTAAGATGTCCCAATAAGTAGGATAGTAGAGGAATTCCCCCTCAAGCGGGTGGTTGACGTGAGAAAGTGGTGGACGACCGCTTGATAGGAAGAAGACAAGGGATGTGGACGAGGATGGGAAGGACTATTCTCATAGCATGAGTGTCATTTGGATAATAATTTTAGAGAAAACTTATTTTTTTTGTTGCACAATAGAGTTGTCACCATGATTATGAGATAATCAAGATGAGTAACCCATATGTGCATAAACAAACACACACAACAAAGAAAATATCGAAAAGGAAAACGGAACCAATATACAAAGTAGGTGCAAGCATCATGGTTATAAAGGAACCAAGATGTAATCACACTACTTGTAAGTGGTCCAAAAAGTAAACATCAACAATGCAACACAAAGTAAAAAAAAGACAATCAGTTATGCCCCTAATGCGTGCCACATGATGGGCATATGATCAGACTAGAAGAGAGGAGTAAAGCAATTACTTATGAAACTCTTGTCGTATCCATTGTGTAAATGATCGGAGTTGAAATTTCCCCATACAAAGTTATATCGTGAAGGAAAAATAATTTTATGACTTGCCCCAAGCAGAAATCGTGCAAAGGGAAGAAAGTGATAGTTGTAAGATTAGAATGATCATTAGGGTAGTAGTTAAAAGTATGACTTTACCAAGATTGTGTTGAAATGTTGAAATATTCACTTCAAGGGATTTCCAATCATAGGATTTATGTGATAAGTGAATGTTTGCTTGAAATTTTTGTAATTTTGTAATTTTTAAAGTTTTTTTGAAATAAATGGTTTTTTTAGATTTTGAAATATATGATTATTTTGGATTTTTTTAATTTTGAAAAAGTTTGAAATACAAATGCAAACAAACGTGAATACACAACAAAAAAGAAAACACTTTGTGGCTTAAATTAAGAAAGAGGAAAACACAACATGTGCAAGTGACAAGAAAACATGAAACAAGCATTGCAAATAAACCCAATATGAACAGGAAGGAACCACACCAAAGTTATATGTGAACTAAGATGTGAATAGATTTTCCTACAATTGGTCTATAACAAAGGTAAACAAAGTGCAACAAAATAACAAACTGAAAGAAGCAAAAGCATCATCACAATGTTGACAAACCACAACAATACAACACAAATTGTAATAACAATGTCTAATGACACTCGAATGTGTTCCACATTAAAGAACTAGACAAATTTCAATGCCCCCAAGCAATAGCTTAGAGCATGAGAGGATTGGATCGGCCAAAGAGCGGATTGATACTTAGATACTCCAAAATATACTCTTCTCAAATCCCATTGAAGTTTGATCTGTATTGGATTAAAATGTAAAATCCAAGTGTGCCCCAAGAAAATTTATATTACAAAAGGAAAAACAATTACCTCAAGCATAAATATACATAACGGGCAATAAATATGATTATCAAAAGATGATTAGGAACGATCATGAGGAGTGTCGTTAAATGGCAAAATTGTTGAACTATGTTATCCAATTCTTTAAAAGTTGGTCAAACATTATCTGAATGTTTTGATTTTGACAATTTTATACTATTTTTGTATTTTTGAACAATTTTATATTGTTTTTGCATTTTTAACAATTTAATATTGTTTTTGAGTTTTGTGAGACATTTTTTAATGTTTTTTTATTTTTTTGGGTTTTTTTACAACTCGGTAAAAAGGGTGCACTAATTGAAAGCAAGAGCAAATAATTAGAAGCATTTCATTCCATTGGCAAAAATGTAGATGATAAAATGATAGAGTGTTTCACCTCTCGTGACTCCACACAACTAGGAAGATTTGAAGGCTCATCACGAAGAGCTAAGAAGGACATGAAAACAAGGTGAATAATGATGTGAAAGTGTAGATAATGGATGCGAAGACACAAGGTGTAACAATGATCCATATGAGAAAAATGTAACTCATCTCTAGTAAAGATTATCTGACCGATTCCAAGATGATTCCACTTTACAAATTTTGACTCGAAGTAGATCCATAGATGGCCTACTAATTGGCAAGAATTCGGTTGAAGGAATTGTTGTCTTTTTTTAACATGAAGAACTAAATTACTTCTTCGGATATTTTTGATTAAGAACTTTGATTAAGATTTATAAAGCCTTTATTGGTTAATGTATTTTTGTGAATAACCCCTTACATGTTTCCCCATGACATCAGTAAAAAGCAAGGGCTCAACAACTAAGATAAAATGTAGGCAAGTAAGGGCTTCCTTCATTCCCAGTCTCATACTACTAGTGAGAAGTATGTGCTTATCACCGAAGATTGTGAAGGATGAAAGGTGTAATGATTTTATAGTTTTTTTGTAATTTTAAATTGATTTTATTTACCTTACATACATTGATAACGTGCTTGTTGGGAAGGAACATTCTACCCCAAGTCTTAGCCTCATGCGACTAGTAAGACACAAGGGTTCAACACTGTAGATTGAGATGGTCGGTTAAAAAGGATTGGGTAAAGAAGTTTCAGCTTTCTATTAAAGAGAGAGATTATTTTGAAAGGAGTTACCATCAGTAAGCTTCGAGACAAAACCGTAGGTGAAAAGAGTTGAAGTGATAGAGACCATAACAAAGATGAGACATGCAATGCCCAACAGGAACAAGATAAACATGTGTCGTAATAGGTGAAGAAGGTGAATATATGATAATGGCATGATTAAGATATCTATCAATAGATGGGATGTTTAACATTATTTGTGCACACTTTTTCATTTTTGATTTACAAACATTGCTTTAATGAGTTTTATTCTCTTTTTCCACTTTTTAAGTTTGCTGAAATTTAGTGGATGAAGATTTAAAATGGTCTCATCAAGAAAGAGGTCCATGTTTATTAAAGTTGAAGGGTCCTGAAATATGAGACTTGCATGGATGAAATCCAAGTTAAGAGGGGGAAGCCAAAGATTTGATAAGTCTATAAATAAGAGACTCAAGAAGACAAAGTCCAAGTCAAAGGAGGAAATCTGGAGATTTGATAAGTCTTGCAATACGAGACTTGGGAGGACAGGTCCAAGTTAAAGGATGTGTGATTAGAAAAGTCTTCGATACGATCAAATGACCTATGTGATGTTAAAAGAGGATGGTTGGTGCAAGGAATATGTTGAGATACATATTCATCTGCTAGTGAAAGAGTGTGAAAAGAGAAGCATTGATCTCCATATGTATATTTAAGGTTCCTTAGCTATCGCAGAGAGGAAATAATCAATGTTTCTCCTTCTAGGTTGAGAATTAGTTGATTTGATGAAATCTTGAAAAGGTTGTATAAGGATATTCTTGGGTACACGTACCTCATAGAGTGTACGCATGTAGATGTCTTGACAGGTAGGAAACATCATTGATGAGATGCCTACAAGATTGATCATGTGAGGTATAATGGACATAGAAGGTTTTGTTGTCATAAGTTTCCAAGCTTGTTGTGGTCTGTTTCAACAACAAGACTAAAGATTTTAGGAATAGGAGATGGAATAGAAAGAATAGAATCAATCTAAAAGGTGATTTATGAAGGACCCTCATCTATAGTGTCTATAGCTATATCATGGGTTGAACTAGAGTCTTGAAGCAAGTCAAGCTCTTATTTTATGTTAGAAGGTTGTTGTCTAAAACAGTTCAATGTCTGTTTGGACTAAAGGAAGAAATTCTAAAGAAGAGAGATACTGGTTTGAAGGGAGAGATACTTGACCTTCGTCATGATCTCGTTTAATTTTAGTATGCATAGAAGTGGGGGCAACAATCAACTCTTTATTAGAAGTGGGAATTGATGTGTCATTGATTCTTTAGAGCTTTGTTGTCGAGCTCTATTAAAATGGTTCTGTCATCAATTAAGTCATGAACACAATAAAAAGAGGTGTAAAATCATCAATAGAATGACCATCCATGCATTAGTATTCAAAATATTATTATACATTGTACAACATAGGATTAGGTTCATGTACGATTTCAAATTTTCATGTGCTACATTGTCAAAAAACAGTTACAAAATTCCCCAATGATGATTCATGTACTTTTAGAAGGTGTTCAAGTTCCTAATCTCATCCGCAGTGTATATTTGTAACTTAGACATCTTTACTTAGCTTTTGTATGCTTTTTTTCTAGCTTCCTGCTTCATCAGTAAGCATGTTTTGACCTTGGTGTCAAAACCGCCACTGCTACTGTAGGTGGCGGTTTTGAAACAACCACACACGAGCTTGGGTAGCGATTCCGTGTTTGTCACTTGGCTTAGGCGGTGGTTTTGAAACCACCTCCCAGGCTTGGGCAATGGTCCTAAGACTACTTCCCGGGAATGGGTGGCAATCTAAGACCACCACCTGTGTAGGGTGGTGGTCTTGCATGATTTTTCTAGAACTCTTCATGCATGGTTTGAACACGCGATGCTTCACTTAACTTGAATTTTAAGGTGTGTTTATGAACCAAATTTCCTTAAAAAGGTCTTTTTTGCATGGTATTCCTTCCCTCTTCTATTTTAAAATAGATTTAATTAGTTTGAACTACCTCTTCACCTAATGATTTGGCACTCCAAGGCTGCCTTGTGCATGAAGGCACATCTCAGCCAATTCCTATATATTTAATGTTTGAATAAAACAAAATGGCTAGAGAATTTTGTGTATCTTACATAGCATTGCTACCGTAATCCTATTGGAAATTGCATAGCCAAGCTCTATTCATTTGTGTTATCCCTCTTCTACTTGCATTGAAAACCGAGACTACATTCAAGTTGCCATTGCTTAAGTACCTTCTCCACCTTGTTGCCTTTGCATTCCCAATTCCTTTGACTCATATGGAGACACAAAGAAAGAAAGGATAAACTGAGGGGACAAGTCATCACACAACTAGATTTATACCTATTCTCAGTGAATTCCGGGTTGGATTTATTGCTTGATTTCCTTCATTGCTGCAATTTATCATTGTTACATTATATCAAATAGAGTAGAAATCAATTTCCTTTCATTTGCAAGTAATTAGTTAATTTCCAGGATGGGTTTAAATCATTAATAACATCTCCCGGTAATAGATCCTCTTCTTCCCATCCCTGTGGATATGAAGGAGACAATATCTGCAGGAGGTTTTCTACATATCATAGATCATTTGGTAAAGTTCTTGTTTGAAGTTAGTTTAGATTCAATACACTCAATATAGGTGAAATACCACACTTTGGGTTATCTCACTTGTTTAGTTTTAGTGTAGAAATATTTTAATTATTTAGAATAGAAGCAAATTATTGTTTGTGATTGTAATATTTCATTTTTTATTTGTTTAGATTAGTTTCCCTTTCAACAGTAGCATAGATTGTTAGTTTCATCTTAGTTAATTTGGACACTTCAAACTAGTTCAACATTGAGATTCAATTAGACAAACCATAGGGAATTTACGCTACCCGTTCATAGCCTCTAAATCTCCCCTTTGCCAACTCAGCTACTAGGAGATCACACTACCAGATATTATTCACTAATCCTCCTATAGTTAGCCATCCACACATTCAACATCGACTACTCCAACACAACCTCGGGGGGTCAAGTATGATTGAAGTTTGCATGTCAATTTTTATCTATACTGATTCCCCATCGGAAAAGGGTCTCATAAGTGGATATTTGATCATGTTAGCCTTTACTAATTGTTGAAAGGAACTAAATAGAATTTATCCGAGATGTGTAAATTGATGTTCAATGGTGCACGAAGTAAGTAGTGTCGTCAATACAGAGACAATGGATTTATAACCAACGTTGTTAGAGGACCCCCATGTTCGTGAGCTTTTACCTTTGTATCATGGTTAGGTTGTAGGTATTTAGTGACTATGTCTCCATTGTCAATGAGGTCTTAGATGTAATTGCAAAGTTGTTTTCATTTTTCCATTTGATGACCATCAATGTGATGAAAATCACAATATGTGTTAGGTCTATACCAACTTGGCTTAGGTTCTCCTTCAGGGAAGGGTTGTGTAATAGGATAAGTGACCATATTATCACTTGCTACTTTATTTTAAGATGCTTGAAAGAGATTCCCCAAAGATGTATATTGTCTTTAGTTGTAATCACGAGGAGGAGGAAAAGTTTCTCTTTTTGGAATTGTGACAAATGGTTTGGACTTAATTTGTTTTAATTGATTATTTTTAAGTTGTGCACATTGCAATTATCTATGACACCATCATTGATAATGTTTTAGCTATAATTGATGTACCTAGGTTTATCGTGAGAAGTGTTAGGGTTGTTATTATTATTATGATGATTATGCCCATTGTCTTTATAATGAGGCTTGATCAAGCCTTTAGAAATGAGGGATTTTTCGATTTGAGTTCCCTTTTTGATAACTTCCTCAAAACTATTGAGGTAGTGCATCTACATGTGAAAGGACAACTCATCATTAAGGTTAGGGATGAAGATGCTAACCATCTATTTCTCAAGGATTGAACATGGGAATTGAATTGTGATTCCTCTCCATCGTTGTAAAACTGTGTAAAGCTCTTGTTTTGTCATTGTTTGGCATTACACAAATCCATCATGGTTATTTCAGAATCAAGGTTGAAAGAGAAGTGTTTGAAAAACTTCTCTAAAAGGTCCACAAAGGTAGAAATATATCCCTTTGGAAGGTGTAAGAACCAGTCCAAATCTTTTCCTCCTAGACTCTTAGGAAAGAGGCGCAAGAGAAAGATATCATTATAAGCCACCTCTTAGCATGCCATGAAAAATTCCTTGACATGTTCTCTAGGATTAGTTTTTCCCTTATATTTGTCAAATTTTGGCGTCTCGAAAGAGCATGGGAAGGGTATGTGTAAGATTTCCATGTCGAAAGGGTATGGACACAATTCATCAAAATTGAATTTTTACGCTATTTTTGCATGCCCGAAATGGTTTCCTTCATAATTTTTCACTCTTGAGCAAATGGTGAATTGGTTTGTGGGATGAATGGTGATTTATCATTCGTATGATTATTGTTCTCGTTATTGGTCTTAGAATGATTTTTGAAGGTGTCATCACTTTTCTTCATGTGTTCGATACCTTTGGTATCATTGTTAGTGACTATAGAGGATAGGAGAGCCAATTGTTTTTCCATTGCATTGATTTGATCAAATAAGGCTTGGTTGGGATTAGAGGATGAAGCATTAGATTTTCCTTTATCATCAACATTTGTTTTACTTGGTCCTTTGTCATCATGTTTGTTTGACTTGAATGGTGGAACCTTAGGGGATTTAGGTCATTCTTTTAAGGCTTTCAATTCATCCTCATCAAATTCTGAGGGAAATCTTGATCCCATTGTGAGGAGATGAAGAAGGAATTGGTCTTTTTTTTTTGCAAAGTGGCATCTATGGAAAGTTTTTTTAGTTTGTCTTTGTCCTCTTCATCAGAGATAATATGGAAATTATTTCTTTCCTTCAAATGAAAATGGGTATAATCGCGATGTCATGTTCCCATCATTGTTTGAAAGAGGGGAGGAACAATAAGAGGTGTGATAGAAAGATCAACCCTTAAAAAATTGAATACTAAGATGAGAAGAAGAGAGAAGAAGATGAAAGAGATCGACCCTAGGAAAATGAGTGCTAAGAGGGAAGAGGTGAAAAGGGTTAGTTGATTTTCATAATCCTAACAAAATGAGAGTTAAGAGAAAAATGGTCTAAATGAGGTTAGAAGTGCTTTGTTCATTAACAAAAATGAGTGTTAAGGGAAGAGAGACTTGACAAGGTGAATGCAAAAAAATCTTACTCAAAATGAGTGATAAGAGTGACAAAGAAGGTGAACTTCACAACACTTAACAAAATGAGTGATGTTAACGTGGAAGAGGGATCAAAATGTTAGTTTAGAGAGCTCTTAGAAAAATGAGTGCTAAGAATGATGAAGAGATTCTAAAGGATATGTGACCCTTCACAAAGTGAATGTAAAGAGGGAAGAGGCAAAAGAAGTGATCTAGCTCAATCTGTGACAAAGAGAGTGCGATAAGAGGAGACTTAGATATACGATGAGAGATGCTCAATGCTTAACAAAAATGTGTTAAGGGAAGAGACTTAGGAAACATGATGAGTTTTCTCAACTTTTAACAAGATGGATGATAAAAGGGGAGACTTAGGAAGATGATGAAGGATTCCAAATTTTAACAAAAGTGTGTTAAAAGAGGAGACACAACAATGAAATGAGAGTACTAAAAGAATGACAAAGTAAATTTCATCACAAGAAGTGAGGTAATGACAATGAAAAGGTCGAATCTCACAAAAGTGTAGATAAGAGACGAGGGGAAATTGATGGATTAATGATATCAAACTAAAGAAAAGTGAATGCTTTAAAGATATAAGTGAAGAAATATAATGAGGAGGATGCCAAAAATGAAAAAATTTGATTGCAAAGTGTGACGACGTAAGATGATGGGGAGAGAAATAGAAGAGGTTGTCAATTCAACAAAGTGGATATGAAATGTGACAACGTAAGAGTGATCGAGAGAGACATATGAAGATGACATCAATTCAATAAAGTGAATGTGTAATGCAATGGCGTAAGAGTATGAGAAGATTAAAGTTTAACAAGATAATTTTAAACTTAAGACTTGCGACAATGAAAGATCAAAGTGATCAAGAGGGTGTTTGACTGTGATAAAGGAAGTATCACAATGTCAAGACTTGGATGAAGGGGATTAAAGTACTCAAGTGTGGATATGGATGTCTGCAACCCAAAACTTAGACACATTTACAAAGTGACAAGATGGATGAGAGAGAAAATGTGAATGACAAAGGTGAAACACAAGTGTGTAACACACGAGAAAAATGAAAAATGATGTAGTGAGAATTGGCCTCTACCTTAGATTGGCTTGGACAAGCTGTGGCTTCTTAAGTGGTTCACTCAATTGGGTGTCAATAGTATACCCGAGCGAGAATAGTTCTATTGTTAGATGTTAGCTTTACTTTACCCCCTTTGAAACAATGAAAAGATCTTACTAAAATGAATGCACTAGGGTCGCCACTAAGGGTATTCATGACTCTAATATCACAAGGTTGCACTAGACAGTTGGGATGGGGTATCCATTTCGTCATCCAATTCCCTTAATGTGATGACTGCTTTGGGGTTCTGTGGTACTCCTCAAGTGAGTTTTATGGATTAAGCCAAAGCACTTCCCATAGTTATGACAATTGGGCAATAGCCTCATCAACCACACTTGTAATTATTGTGTGTAGGGTTAGTTTTATCTTAATTAAAAATCTTCTTTGCATACAATTAATTAGTAGTTTATGTAGTGACAAGCGAGGAAACCTGCGATTAGTAGTTTTGATGGTCTTCATAATGTAGTCTTGTGCACAAGTTTTTGTAGCTTTTCAAGGTAGATCAAAAAGAAAACAATGAAACACAACACAATCACATTTTTATTCTCAATATCTCTCATAAAAAACACAAGAGAAGAGCATATGCACAAAGCATGTGCATGACTAATCTTGAGAAAAATGAAAAAAAAAAATGGAAATGCATGTAAAAACGTTACAAAGTGTTAGTTAATATACAAAAACGACTAAACATTAACAAGATGGCGAGAAAGCGACAAATTGTTTTGGACCAAAAACATCCAATAACCCTAGTTTAGAAACATTCATGATTAGTCGATTTTGAAAAAATGAGGAGAGATTGAAATAAAAAGGAGTAAAAGTGAGTTTAGGTTGAGAAATTGTCTTTAAGAAGCAAAAAAATTGGATCTCGAAGAATCCAATAGCCTTGCAAAACCAAATTTGACGATTAGTCCATTTGATGAAAAACAACAAAAAAGTAATTTAAAGGTCTTAATGAAATTAAAATACCTAACTAGTTAAACTAATTAAGTAACTAAAAATAAATTAGTGAGATTCTTAGAAAGAACAAATTAAGTTAAATAGCTAAACTAATTAAGCTGAAAAGAGTTTAAGTGAAGCTAATTGAAATGGTTAGAGAATAAAATGATAATGTAAGATATATATATATATATTAAAATTAAGTTTAAAAAAATAATAATACAAAATTTTTAAAAATAAGCTAACTCTAAGTTTTTAAACCATGTTATAAACCTAACAACATAAACATAAACTTAAAAAAATGATGAGCAACGTGTGTTTATTGTTGGTTTGGTATTGTTTTTGTAGGGTTTGGAATGGTGATGGAGTTGCATGAAACCACCTTGGGTTTGGCGTGGAAGGTAGCGAAAGTTGATGTGGAAAGTTGAGTGGGAGGGGCAATGTGGGAGGCGCGGGGAGTGTGCTCGTAGCTTGAGAGTTTAGGATCGAGGGATTGGGAGAGTCAAGGCTTGCGAGGCGGTCAGTCGGGGGTGTCCATGTAAATTCGGAGAGTTGGGGACGGAGTTTGGGGGATGGGTAGATCGGGGCGGGAAATGGTATCTAGGGGAGGGAGTGAGTTAAGATCCAAAGAGTGGGCTCGATCTGGGGGGTAGGTCGAGCTAGGGAGCTCGCTAGGGAGAGGGTAGGTCTTAAGGCGAGTCGGGGAGTTGGCCGAGGTGGGGTGTGAGATACGAGGGTTGGGAGTTAAGGTTAGGAATGGGGGTAGGGGGCTACTGAGATGGATGGGGAATGGGGAAGGGGATGGTGGGCTCAAATAAACATTTTTCTTATTTTGGTTTAGATCTGGTTCTATTTTTGAATAAAAATTAATTTTTATTTTTT
Organism: Taxus wallichiana var. yunnanensis; assembly: GCA_018340775.1. Lineage (NCBI taxonomy): Eukaryota > Viridiplantae > Streptophyta > Pinopsida > Cupressales > Taxaceae > Taxus > Taxus wallichiana. The sequence continues at coordinate 690,301,402 of CM031235.1, read as the reverse complement.
TAATTCTTAAAAGAAAACTGATATGTATTTTTTGTTCTTATTTTACAGAACACCCCCATAACCCAACAAATTATCCCCAAATATTTTAAAACAAACCCCTCTAACTTTAGCAAACAACCAAATTTAGTGAGGACTAAACATCTTGCTAAATTTAGAGGAAAAAACACTAAAAGTAAAAAAAAATTATCGATGTAAAACTAAATCCAACTTCCTAAAACGCCTACAAACACTTGTAAGTAAAACTACACAAAACATAAATGTATTATGAGTTGAATAAATTGTGGTTTTTGTTTCTCCAATCATGTAAACAACTTGTAAAAGTTGCACACAAATTAGATACTTATTGTGAATGATATGAGACACATTAATAACAAATGAAACGAAAGGAAAGAAGATGGGTGCGGTCCCACCGAGTGTGCCGAAATGAAGACATATAAAAACTAATGTAAATGAAGAAAGAAAAAAATGATGCAAACTTCCATGTAGACTTCCAATGTAACCTCGAGTAAGGTTGTGTAAGATTTAAAGTTGTGTAACCTTAATAGAAAGTGATTTTGGGTGCTCTTGGAAATGACCTCCAAATGTGGACCGTGACCATGCTACGAGCATATTTTGGGAGATTCCAATATGTAGACATTAGAGAAAAATTAAGTAATCATGCTTAAATCCAAGAGGATTTGTAAGAGGATGAGCCTATATTTTATAGAGGAAAAAATGGTTGGAAGTTGGTTAAACACGGTTGAATGCACATGTTATTTTTAGCACTTGAGGAAGTTGTAGCAGTTCTAAGAAGGTAAATGCCATTTAGGGGCAATAAAGGGAATTTATTAACAGAAGTTACATTTGAAAATGTGGTTGTACTCGAAAATTAATTTCCCCCACCTTTCTAGGATTCTATAAGTGTTGTTAACTAGGTGGTGGAGTGTATTTCATGTGGATTTTACTAGGACAAGGAAGTGGAGTCTAAGTGGAGACCAACTGGTTGTTTATAATGCGCACACTTAATTAATTAATAAATGATAATGAACTTAGCTAATAGGGATACTAAGTATTAATTTAATTAATACAAAGGGGTACAATGTGCATGACTAATCAACTTAATTAATCGGTCAAAGGGGATGGACTAGGAAGTGAACTGGGGTAAGATGGAAATAAGTGTTTAATTTATGGTGTCTACATAAATGACATCATTCAAAATTAAAAGGGCATTATCAGGCTTTGTAAATATAGTTGGGTAAGTTAAGAGGGACCTTTTGTGGGTTTGATGCCAAACATCTAAGTTTCTAGTCTAGCTCAACATGGATTTCCTACACACTACTACACAAAAATAGTACAAGCAACATAACAAGTGACCAATGAAAAGTATGTGACTAAAAGAAACCATGTATGAGTCAAGGATCTCAAATAATCTTCTATAGTCATATATTGTAAGAAAATATAATCTTTACACATGAGGTTGTAGTACAAGATTGTTTTAGAGAAAGAGGAAGGTAGGTGCATGTGGCACAAAAATGGGATGAATACAAGAAGGATGTAAAATACACCACAAGGAAGTGTCAACTTAAGAAATGATGATGTCACATAACTACTAAGAATACATAAGAGAAATGGGTGCATGGATTTATAAAATTACGACAAGAAATGAGGATATTACAAGTGGATGGAGTAGGTAGGAGGAATAAATGCACACAAGGGAAATAAATGACTATTTTGTCTACCATTTGTAAACAAAATAGGGTTTTCATTGATACTAGAGAGATTAAAGACCTAAATTGAGATATTGATGAGTACGAGTGATGAAGATACAAAAAGGATTGGAAGTTATAAGTTGGTGAGAAGGTGACAAATAGAGATGATAATCAATTGAAAATTGGACTTTTCAAAAGGAATGGGCATAATGGATGTAGGAAGTATCTTTGAAGGGGGAGAAGATATAACAAAAGGAGAAACTTTTTATATGAGAATGTCTATTCAAACAAGTATCTATATTAGAAAAAGATATAAGACTAAAATGGTAGAGAGAGGAGGAAAAATTAAAGCGAGAAGGTAAAAAGGATAATAAGAGACAAAAGTTAGAAGAACAAAGAAGGAAATAAAAAGAAAAGAAGAAATAACAAAGAGAAGAAGAGAAAAGGATTTCCATTTTGATATATCTCAAGTATAACTCATGTCAAAGAACCATTAGACTAAGGTTTAATGGTGTATGAAAGTAGAGTATAACCATAAACACTACAAACAACAAAATAATATCGAGAAAGATTTACAAAAAGGTTGGTGAAAGGATGCACAACACAAGAAAATTTAGAGGGGACCAAGATTTAAAGCCTCATTAATCATCCATTATTTGGGAACCCAGTAGATATAATAAATTTGTGTCTTGTTAGATCATATAAAGGTCTATTTTATATTAGAAGAAGGGGCATCCCATTAAGCATAAAAATCTCAATGGGAGTTATACATTTTCCAAATGAAGGAGTCGACCACAAAAAATGTTTTTGAATGTGCATATGAAATATACGACATTTAACTTCCTGAATTTGAACACACAAAATAAGACAACCAAATTATATTTAATTACCTAAAATATAGTAAGAGTTATTACTAGGTTATTAGCTAAGAAGGTTTATGTAGAGGGGGATTCCAATTTCATTTTGTGAGAATTTTTACACATGGTGCTAAGGATAGGCTATTGGAGTCTTTTGTGAAATCTTGCTAAATATATAGATGATTAGCTCAACCAAATAATTGAGGAAACACAAACATGTGGGATAATTAGGTGGGGTAAAATTTTAATGTTTCTTTTGTTTAATGAGATATGTGTTCCTAGGGTGGGAAAGTTTGTAAAAATTATGGGTATAGGAAAAGGAACTTGTGTTAACCATTTCAAGGATTATAGCCTTGAAGGGTGTAATAATATTTGATCATGAAAAAATAAGGAAAATGTTTTATGATAAGATCAAGATTCTGGTGGAAGGAAAAGAAAAATCCCTCAACTACCAACCACGTATTTCAATTGTGTATACTTTCAAACAATGGCACATTTTACCTTTGGTAAGGTTGATGGGAGAGGATGTCCAATGAAAGTATTGGGTGATGATACCTTATGTCATGAGCATAAAATACATGGAAAGATCATTTCAAAATTTGCGTAGATATCTAAATACGAACCCATTGGTCCTTGGAATTTAGCTCAAGCCATAACTAATTATGCAATTAAATGACTATTTCCTACACATTCCTTCTAATTAAACACTATCGTCCACTAGGTCACACTCATTACCCATCATTTTCTATGAAAAACACATTCTCGAAATATAAAACACATCTTCGGACATATGGCCATCATCTCCAATTGTAGACACTTAAATTTGGTAATTATGTGTTTGATACTATTGATTTGTCTTATATCCCTTAATTATGACTTGTGCACACAAATCAATGTTAAATGCACTATCTTACTCCCTCATAAGACTTGTAACTACTTATATTATCTAGATCTTCACTTTTAGAATTCTTTCCTCAGGAACACTTGCCATCTAATATGGACAAAAGCACACAATAGTTCTGTCCTACCTAGAAGTTTTATTTAGAGTACTCCAATGGTAATATTTTCTTATGTTAATCTTATTTCCACTTTTTAATAATCCTTAACACAAAAATATATGATGAGGATTCGTATAAAATTAAATAAATTACAATCATTTCCTCACTTGACAAACCTATCACTTATCTATATTTCTTAAGAGCTCAAATCTAGAAATATCTATCAAATCACAAGAAAAGATGCCCAAAGCTTCCCTAAATGAAGATAAGACATTGGTTCTATACTATATTCAATTTGAAGCACTCCAAATCGTGTTATGATTAGACCAATCCAATTTTAGATTATTTCAAATTCAAATCAAGAATTCTCAAGTATTTACTTATTGAGAGGGCATTTTCGGGGTTTTTCTCTAGCGTTTATCTATTTACAAGAAATCTAATTTAGCACTCAATTTTAGCATTATATATTCAACACTTGCAAAGGGAACATTTAAATTATACCTTATCTCATTGTTCATGTTCAAAGCAAGAAAAATAGATCGGGAGACACTTTAGACTTGTATTCACACTTGTAAGATCACTAGGAAAACAACATGGATTTTGAGCCCTCATTTGGTAAATGTAGTATAACACTTGATGAAAAAAACAAGGGGTTGACCACCAAGGGTATTCTAAATCCACCACACACAAAACCTTTTTTGTTATCTAATCATGCATTTGAATTGCTAGTGCAAGTTATTAGGGTTTTGAACATTATAGGTTCATACATGAACATTATGGAAGGATTTAAGGTGTAAGAAACAAATTAAGGCATTAAAAAAATAACCTAAAATAAAATAAAAGTATAAAGAAACTCCAAATAATATTGTTAAGTAGATTATTCTGATCTAATTAACTTTTGACGTCAATTATCCATGACCAAAATAATGCATTACACCTTTAAAAAAATAAGAAATTGATAAACGGTGAGTAACTTGTTCAAAATACAAGAGGAGAGAGACTTAGCTTATTTAGGAAGATTTTAGAATGATGTTGATGTGTCGGGTAGTGAAACATGAGACTTTAAGACTCTAGTTTACGTATAAAAGATTCTTGAACTGGAAAACTTGTAAGTTTAGGATTACAAGATATGTATGGTCTTAGAAGGAGTCATCTTGCCCAAGATAAAGACTGTATAGTCTTGGATTAGAATAATTTCAGGATATGAAACTTTTTACGTGCTTATATTTTTAAAAATGGAGCTCTTGGCGTGTTAATCTTCTTTTCACAAGATTAGGAATAACTTTAATGATCTACTGATAAAGTAGAAACCCCAATAACATACAAAACACTTCATTAGTGAATTAATAAACAAAAAGAGAAAAACATGTGTGTGAGGTTGGACCACCTTAGTTGGTCATAATCCTAGTTTTGATCCTATTCTAATGTTGCACTATATATCATTGATGTATAGTCAAGCCTTGTTTAGTTCTCCAGGTGCTCGTGCAAGTGTATAAAGTTAACTAACCACTAGGGGTGCCTTTACATATCTTGACACCAAGACAATGGGATACTTGCATAGTATGAGGTGTACCTAGTGAGGTAGTAGTGAGATGTTGTGTGATTCATATATGTTACCTAACCCTTATGTTGATTGAAACTCTTATGCAATGATTGAGATGACTTTGCTCTTGTTTGGGACATGACTATATGATCTTTTCATGTTTGTATATGGGTGAAGCTAGACTCTTTGACCTAGTTGGGTAATTCAGACTTGTAGTAGGGACTACTCTAAATGATGTACAAATTATTTAAGAATATTTAGGAATCATTTGAGTCCTTTTGGAATGATGTTTACAATAGGATCTTGTAAGAATACATGTGAGATATTATTGGTTAATGACTTGTTTATATAGTCTCTTATAGGTGATATATTATGATAAGGCTAGCACTAGGAAGATAAAATGACCAAAAGAATTATTTATCATTAAAAGTAGAGTCGATGATATAGAAGGGGTAGAACTAAACAAGTTGGATAAGACCAAACCCCACATCTTGAACCTTCTATATGGGTTTAGGCATGATAAATAGACTTCTAAACTAAAATTTGAGCAATGAATATAAATTGTTTCATGCCTATTTGATTAAATAATATTTTCATATTTTTGACAATAGAGATAAACAAGTTGTGAAATGGCTATAAAGATGATGATATTGGATTTCAAATGTGAGCATTTGTTTTGATAAGGATATAAGGTCAAACCGACATTGCACAAGGACAAGTTATCAAATTTTAGTGTCTACATTAGTATGGTGTTATTTCTCATAAGCTTTTTAGGATTCCAAATCTAATATGAAGCACACTCAACCATGCAATTACCTATTTAGCCTATTTCCAAATCTAGATCAGCTTGTGAAACACTAGGAAAGCCAATTCAACTCATCCTCTTATGTTTTAATGTATGTTATCATGTTATCTAATTAAATATCATTTCTTTATATCATATAAATTTATTATCAAAACTAAATGTTGGAGTATTTATATACAAAATTAGTTTATGCATTAGTTTCAAGTTTTAGTCCAAATTAATTAGAACAACATATCTTTTTTTAATTTTGGATTAAAACATTTAGTGAACTTTGGTTATTGATCTTACACAACCTTCCCTAGCCTCTAGGGTTTCAAATTTCTTTTCTAGGGTTTTGATCTTCATATTTCAACTCTAGTTTTATTTTATATTTTAATCTTTCCCTAGGGTTTCATTCTTAGTACACCTCTAATAGGGTTTACATAATTTTTAGGGTTCCGTATTTGGGTTATACCTTTTTGTTTTCTTATGTTTATTATATGCCATATAGGCATACTCCTAGGCTTTGTGATCAACCCATTGAGATTGATCAACTTCCATACATTATTAAGAATAAAATGCATCCAATGGATGTAATTTATTCTACTAATACTAATGATGTAATTATTATTAAATACATTCCAAGTAACGATGACTAATTACATTCTACTAACAACAATATTCAAATAAACCTTAATTAATCTAAAAAATCTAAAAGGTAAATTTTAATGAATTTAATGGTGTTTACCCTAAGAAATTTCATTTAGTATATATTTTTATAAAGTTCTATATTATTGTGTCCACAACACGCCCTAATTTCTTAAAGTGAAATCAAGGAACCCCTTCGACCCTTCTTAAGGTAGTTCTAAATTTACACTCTAACCTTTGTTTTATTTAGTGCACAATCCTCATTTGCAAACCTCATGGCATGCCTTATCTATATTTTCTGTGTGATTCTATTGCACATGTTATTTTACACAATGCACATAAATTCCCATTTCTGTTGCGTGCAAAAATTTCACACTGTTACACAAAGTGTCGCGGGCACTTGTGTATTTACTTTGTATGAATTCTATCTCATGCATACCATTACACATCATTGTATGGGACCATTACATAATATTCCTTGGATTCTTGATTGACCCTTATGTATCCACGTTTATTTCAAATCATTTTGTGGTCTTCTTGTACTAAAAAAAAGCTCCATGCAATCTCATTTCGTTGTTATACTAAAATTCTTATGACCCCATTTATGATCCGTGACACTCCCACTTTCCTAGGAGTGTGCAAATATATTTTTGGATTGTACACATTTCCATGATTAACATATCTAATCCCCTTCTACACTACATAAATGTTGTAGTGATCATGTAACAAAACCCTCCCACTACACAATGACTTAAGTAAAATTTTGCTCGGGCATCTAGCTTTATAGGGCCTCATGATTGTGCAAAATATATGCACATGAATTTATGCTAAAGAAAACATTGGAGAAAGATTTTAAGTTTTGATTCATTCCCTTTACCCAGATGCAAACCATCACACATACCCTTCCCATAATGAACATGATGAAATTTTATGCACATATATTGTGCACACATTATAAGTGTTAGATGACATAATCATCGATTTTCATTGATATCAAGTGGTCGGTGATGTCATATGATGTCCAAGGTGTTTAAGTGTCTTCCCAAGTTGTCTAGGTGTCTTCATGAGATGTCAAGCCGTAAGTTCATGTGTTTAAGCTGGTCTAAATGCATGGTCAAACAAACTAGTTAAGTGAATGTCTCTTCAAGGTTGTATGAAGGCTTCATAAGGTCAAACATGGCCAATGAGATATGTGTGAGGTGTCAACAAGTCTATAACAGGTCAACATGGTCAAATTCTTGAAGATTCAGGTGGTTCTAGGCTTAATCCTAGTCCCAGACCAAGTAGGATGGCATGGAAACATGAGATTTGGATCAAGACAAAGTAGGTAAAGAATTTTTGAAATATTATTATATGGAATAACATGCATAGGAGGTGTTTCAGGTCAAGAAACAAGGATATAGATTATAAATATTGTTATTCTAAAGTTTTTCGGGTGAGACAGGCCTAATAGGGAAGCAAGGATGATGTGTCAAGGTATGAGCATAATATGATGATATATGAGATGTATAGGGATTCACAAGTGACTTTGAAGGTAATTTGAGCACTTATACATGTTTTCATAGTACACTCTTGAGAACTAGAGAAATAATGTTGCACATACGAGATGGGGCAGAGATTTGCAGAGAAAACTATGATAAATTGGTCATTTGAATTCATGTAGGGGTGGTTTTTAATGGTGTGGTCAAAATTTCAGTACATTTGGAGGTGTTTTCTGCAAGTATAGAAGTTTTACCAAAGCTGGGTTTCTGGAAAATGCAAATTAGGAACTCTAACTTATTAGCACTCAAGAAAAATTTAAAATCCTCATTCAAATAAATCATAGAATAATTTTTGAAGAGAAATTATATACAAAAATTTTGCAAATAATTTGAGGTCAAATGTAGTAAAAACAAAAAAGTTATATTCAATTTACGAACAGGGTTCTTCTCTCTCCAAACCTGACATGAAATTAAATGGTTTGACTCCAAATAAAGTTTTCAAGCTGGGAAAACGTCTCATGGGTATATAAGACTCATTTTAGATCAATTTGGTGGTATTTTTATTTCCCAAGCATAATGGTATAGTATGGATTTTCCATTGTTTTGAAGAAATTTGTTTGAACAATTAGTAATGGCAAATTTGTAGAGGATAAATTTGATGTAGAAGCATGTATTGGAGGTAATATTTATGTCCATGAAGAAATCCATGTAAGTTTATTACAAATATTGTGTGAATCTTCCCAAGTTTTGAGTCCTACTACGAAGGGCTAAAATAGGCTAAAACCAGTCAAGAGAGAACTTAAGACTTTAGTGATCAATAACATAAGTTGAAGTGATATATGATCATGAACAAGTCAAATAGTTCCTATATAACATGCCAAGGCTAGAAAAATGATATAGTGAAGTAGTTTTATGTGCTATGACAATGAGTATGGAGTTTTCAATCTAGGACGGTCAAGGAGTTGTGTGAAATGAATTTACAAATGTGTGTTTTCTCCATATCTCCCTTGTAAAAAGTGATTGTTCATTGAATAGAGGTCCCTACTAAGATGTTCATGAAATGGTGAAATATGAAAGTGATGTTTCATGGGCTTATGACAAGACAAATCAAAACTAGTTTCAGGAGCCTAAAACACAAGTTGAGTGACTTATACAAGGTATGCTTATTTGATTGATTTGTGGAGATGGAAAAAGACTCCCAGGTTAGTGAAAGTGCTCCAATGATGTTTAACATCCTTATTCATGCATCGAGGTTCCTTGGAGGTGTATGCATCTACAAAAATTGTTCTTCCTCATGACTATAAACTTGACTTTATAAACCGGTGAAGACCCAATAGAGATGAATAAATAAGTTGATGGCTCCATGATGTAACTTGCATCAAAATAAAACTTATAAATATTATAAGCATCTTGGATCATAAATCATCTCAGTTTAAATGGATGACAAACACCTTAAAGTATCTACTATCATATATTATTGAAAAGCGGCTTTTGACTTATGGTCTCAATAGGTGAAGACTACACAAATGAAGTCTAAAGATGGAAGATGAAATTGTGTTATAAGACACGATAGAGGAGTTAGTAATGTGCTTGCGCATGCACATGCCACTTCTGGTAGATACTCCAAAAGGTACTAGAAGACAAATATGTTTTTTAATTATAAAACAATGAGGAGAGGCATAAAAGGAATATTGTCAAACTATGGTAGAATGAATGGTAGTACAAAAGGCTTTATTCTTCATCATTTGTCTCACGATAAATTTGAAATATGCTGCAGATCGATAACATAACTGAAACATATCAGATGTTAAATGAAAAAGTGTAAGTAAGCTTTATGAATACCTCTTCATTCTACTTATACGTATGGAAGAATTAGTCATTTGAAGAGTCATTTAAACTGAAAAGTTAAGAGTCGTGTTTAGGATTCGTGTTTATTTACATAAGCTCATTTTTGAGCATGTAGATGTTGTTGATGTTGATGAGAGTTGAGTGCTAGTTTTTGAGAGTGAGAAGAGTGTTAAAACTATGGAAAATTAGGAGAGGAGAAGAGAATAAAGGTGAGATGAAACAATGATCATATTATGTTGGTGTAAGCAACTAGGTGAAGAATGTGATCAAGTATTTCTATGACAAAAGTCTGATTTGTTGCTCAGTAATTTGGGAGTGGGTGATTCCTAGCAATTAGGTGTTTTCCAAATCGTCGAGTGGGTTCTGGCCTTATATTCAAGTGGGTGCTTCAAAATTGGAGTGGGTGCTCACCATATGGTGAAATCATTGTAACTTTATAGGACAATTGTCAACCTATTTATCCAGTTTTAGTGGGTTTTTGTCCCTTGATGGGTTTCCCACATTAGATGTTGTCTCCTTATGTGTTCCATGTGTGTTTGTTTCTATTCCTCTCTCATGGTTGAATTTTTATGATTTTCATGGTTAAGATAGTTAAGTTTGGATAATTGAACAACTATAAATTGCTTCAAAATTTTAAAGAACACCGATTCGCCCCCTCTCGGTGCCTAGAATTTATAACAATAAGTATTCCTCTCCTTGTTTAATATTTTTCACATAATACTAATCCATATCCTTTTTGTTTTATGTGAGCATAATAAAATCCCAAAATATATAAGTGTGGGTAAGCGCTGATAAAATTTGTAAGGTTATAAAGGAATTGTGTGAGGATCATTGCACACAAATTCTAAGGAGTAAGTCTTGTCACTTAAAAATCTCACCACACACTCATAAAGGTAAAAACACATAATCCATTATGTGAATAAAATCATGCACACTCTTGTATGATACCAACTAGAGATACACGAAATGAAAAAATGTCAAGTTCGTTAGTAGAAAAATAAGATCACCCATAAATTATAGCACCATAATAAATATATCTATTAGAAAGTAAAGAGAATACTATTAGTACATGTACACACCATGTCGAGAGATAGATAGTTGACTTAAATGGATAATTTGACTTACACAGACATGTACATCATTTTTCATTAAAATCTAGAAATTTAAATAGACCATATCAAGGCTTATTCTCAAACCTTAGAAGTATCTAATGAAAATATTCCTTCTTGTAGAGGATATTCTAACATGTCAAGTACATATAGAAGGCCAACTTGGCATTCAAATTTGATCGACCCATGCATCTACCATATGATTAATTTGTAAAATATGGGCTATGATAGAATATTTTACCATAATGTTTGTAAACATTGTTCATCATCTGGGTTTCCTATAAATACCTAGACCAACTCTTTGTAAAGGTCATAGAATTTGGAATATAAATTCTTATGAGAGTTTTCATGCATTAGCTTTGTATCACTTTATTTTCCTTATTGATGACATAAGTTAGCCTTTGTGTATGTGTTTTTTTTTTGAGTTTGACATATGTTAGAGGATCCCCTTTTATTGATTCATTGAAACATCCTCCATTTTAATAACTAGAAAGTCAGATTGTACATCTTGCACATCAAACAATGTTGCACACAACTCTTACCATTTTTGTCTTTCCTCTAGACTCTTGCACATGTTTGTGTCTTGATCAAGTGTATAATGGTATGAGAGAGGGTATGATTTCAACATATCTTGGTGTCTAATAGAGTTGGATATTCCCTCATAGATTTTCTATTTATTTCTCTTTCTTCCCTACCCCACTCTTTTTGAACTTTTAAATAAATGATATATTAGAACTAGTATTAAAGCTTGTTATTTGCATCTAAAGTTCACTCTTTATGTTGCAAGTGATACTCATAGTTGAATATCCATTTTTATGAATTTCACGCACCGAATAAGCTATGAAAAAGACTGTTAATAAATTATTTTCCAATTTCATTACCCTTAAACCAATATTCTATGATTGATTCCCAAGCCGCTAGCTTCCTTTGGCTAGGCACAAACCAACAAACACCCTCATAAAATCATACATCCACCAATCCACCTCAAGTTATTCCTATAAAATCATATGGCCATCAAGACTTGGTGAAATTAAAGCTTGGAAAGATCCATGCATTTTAAATCCATTATGCAATCACTTTCCTATGCACACACCCTCCTTTCAAAAGGAGGTAGATCCTCACTTGTTTACATGAAGTTCTATCTAGGTTGCCCTCACTGCACGTGCCCCTACTTACATCCTAGAAATAAAAAATTTAGTATTGGAGGAGGAAGATAAATGTGTGAAATTCATAAATATCAACATTATTAACACTATAAGGAGGGAAACCCTTACTAAACCATAAGTTCCTACCTTTGAAACTAGAGGAATCATCACCAAATCAATTTTTTGAAGAGGACTTTGATATTTTAATACTTTCAACCCATAAGAAACATAGAAAAAACAAAGGGAAATACCTTATGAGAAAAATTCGCTCTGCATGGCAGTTCACCTAATGTTATCACACTCTTTGTCAATCCCTTCATCATACCACAAGTACCAAGCATGGCATGATGGTTGGGAAACATTAAAAACTATCTTTCCATCCTATTCGAGATACCATGAATGACCCATAAATATAGAGAAAATTTGTGGTAGATAGATTCATAATGACATGAAAACCATGGATGAGCATATTAAATCCTATAGGGATGGAATTGAAAGGATAAAAATCTTTCACGAGGATGTATCCTATAGGTGCTTCCCCTTTACACTATATGAACATATGTTATAAGTGGTATATTGGCCTTCCCCATGACTCCATCACATCATGGAATGACCTAGAGACTACCTTTAATTACCACTTCGATAAACCGTCAATCTAATGATTTTATATCACATATTCACAACCATGTATTGTGAGCCTCATAAACCCATTGTCTATTTCAATTATTACTTTCATAACTTGTACCGATGTATAAAATCCCATTACAATAAAATTAAGGCCATAACCATTACAACCTACACCAAAGATCTTGATCCCCTCATGTTTATGTTTTTACATCGCGCACCTACTACCTTGACTAATTTGTCTCTCACCTATAAAGAGGCTCTAAAAAGTGACCGAGAAATGACACTTCAAGGTCTTGGATGTGTTGGAATCTTGCTTTCCTTAAGGAACCCCACTACAAAAATTCAAATGCAACTCTTAAATCATGCAATCATGAAAACCCACTTTATGTTGAACCAAATATCTAGTGTGTAAATATCAATGTACTCTCAATTTCCCACTCAATTAGAATCTATTCATTTCCCATAAGCCTTTCACACAACCACTTTTCATCAATATTTAATAATTAACGTTTAGCATTGCCCACACCCAATAATTATGTCACGGTGGTCACCGATAAGAATACCCCTAACCCACACAAAACTTAATGGGAAACTTAGCACATCCCAATATTGTTGTGTAATAATTTCAAAATCAACTACCTACTTCCACTCCCTCGAATTTTGCTTCAAACACAAAACCTAGGAACTTACACCAAATCACAAAAAAATGTCAAATGAAGTTATAAACTTACATTGGTAGGGTGACCAATTGAATCAAAGATAACCATCAACTAATTACCCCACACAAAATTTCAACTTCCAATGCAATAAATGAAAATGGAATACTAAGCTAAAAATGGGTGCATGCCCGATCCTTTGGAAAATTGTGTGCAAAACACTAGTAGCTTTGATCATCCCTCTAATTCTTTCAATCTAGTAGATTTGGCATTAGAATCTTAGTGCAGACTTCATAACACCCTAGATCACTCTAAGGTGGAGTATCTAAAACTTTGTGTAAGCTTCCGACATCTTACAAAAGGAGATTGATAATTTTGAAACAATTCTTATATCGAAGATAGTGCATAAAACATTAACTACTGCTTTGGGACTACTTTAGTATTAGAAACCTATGAGTTCACGGGGGAGAGAAATAATGAACATGAGGATAACTTAGAATAAGTCCATGCTTGTACACAATACCAAAGAGTAAAAAATTATCTCATGCGAGTAAATCTCCCAAGCCTTTGAGCGCCCATACTTCTCCCAATTCCTCTCAAGTGCCTCCTAACATGTGCTCACTCAACAATCCTCCACTTCCTAAAGTACCAAGTAATACATGTTTCGTGATCAATAACACAAACCCTTCATGCCACATAGATAAGATCTTTCTTGAATATAGTAATCAAATGTCTAAAAAATTCCAATATCTTTATATTTTAACTTCTTTGAATCAACAATCAAAAGGACACCTTGTTCAAATCCTTACCCGCCCCCTCAAGAAATTCATAGGTAAAGGAATTAATGCACATATAGCTACATATAAATAAAAAATAGAATCTTCTCCTTTCTTATTAACAATTAGAGTATTGGTAAATATTTACACAACTTTTTGGTTTATTTAGTAGCTTCCAAAAATGTCACACCATCTTTTATTTGTCAGCAATTGGGATTTTCTCATGCAAAGTCTAGTTATAAAGTAGTGCATTTGGACAATACTGAAGTGACTGTGGTAAGAGAAATCTCAGACATATATATGCATCTTGCCGCAAATCCAAGATTCCAATAACTCAAATTGATATAAAAGTGGTGGATATCCCCGATGCATAGGGAATGCTCCTAAGAAAATATTGGTCCCACAATCTCAATGGTTATATGGAAATAAATTTTTCACACGTGTGGTCGTCATGGTGATGTGTTGTGAATCATATAAGGATTGACCAGAGCCTCATATGAAATTCATAATCACCAAATATAACAATGTCGGTGAGAATTTATACACCGAGTGCGAGGATGGAATTTATGTAATGGAGAAGAAGGTGCTATGAAGGTCAATTTTTTTATTTCTAGATTGCATGTAACCTTGCACATGGATATGTTCCATTGAATATCCAACTGAATAATTACGTAGTTAGGGAAAAAATGAAGAAGAATATTCAATGCACAAAAGGATAAAGAAACTTAAAATCATAGAGGAATTGCATGAAAGCATGATGAAGGTGAAAATCCTTGAAGATGTGGAAATAATACGTGAAGTAGATAAGAATTTAGAAATGGTATTGTGCACAATAACGGATGATATTTTGGTCCTATGCCAAGAACTGGAATTTATTATGGTTAGCTTACCCAATTGGTGTCGATTACATTCTAGGGAACATAATTAATGTTATTACACATCCATCATACATATATATCAATATGTGATGGTAAGTTTACAATGTGAAGGAACTATAGAAACTCATATGCGCTAATATATCATTTGACATTGTTGATCTTAACATTGCACACTTACATGGACAAATGCACTCTCCTCACTCTTTCTTAACAAACCCTGATAACACTTCATGTACTTGTTTATCTTTACACACCTCTCTGTCATCATTTTATAAAATATAATTACACAAAATACATCTAGAAACATCTATGCTTATGCCCATAAATTAAAAATGTGCTTTTCTCTCTCTCTGTCCAAAATTATCGGTTTCAATCGGTTTTAAAATTACATACCAACCCTATTGTATGGTTTTTAACCGGCATGGTGTGCATTAATTCTTTGAATTCCAACACATTCATAGAAATAAATGTATCCCTTTGGTTAGCCTTTCATGACATAATAACATTCAAAAACATATACAAACAAGTAAATCATACCTCATTTAGGGACCTAGCACTTTATGAACTCCTCATATAAAAGCTAACAAAAAAGGCACCCAAAATTCCCTAAAATATGAAATAACTCATGTACATCCATTAAGATAACACCCTCTATTGGTCTGAAGTATCCTCATAGGTCTAAAAGATTCCCTATTCATCATATAAGCAAGAAAAATGAACTTTCCCAAGTGTGAAACTAAAGCAAAACATTCTTAAAGCACAACTATCAAATTTGAGTTGCACTATAATAGATATCACATCTTTGTGAAAATAACGTGTGGTTTAAGCCCTCTTCAAAGTAGTGGCCATGTCAAAAGTGCACAAGGGTTCCTAAAACCCTCCTAACATTTTTATTGGAACTCCTTATTGCACTACAAGGGTTTGAGGGTTTGAGTAAAGTATATAGAGCCCTTCTGAAGGTGAGCGAAGAAGACCGACATATAGTGACACAAATTTATAGGCGGGTGAAGAACTCATGATGTTGCGCAGACTCAAATTCCAAATAGGTCCAAGACTGTACATAAGGTCCAGGCTCGTATGAATGCTATAGATTGAATATGCATTTTGACTAGGTTCAACTTCATGTTACAATTTCATTGACTAAGAATTTCTAGTTCTAGATCTAAGCTGTTCTTATACTCAAACCACGCAGAATCTTCAAGATCCACATAGAATCAACTAAGTGCACTCTCTCTTTTATTTTGGCATTTGTTAGGTCAATACTCATTTAGAAAGTTTTATTCCAATTTTTGCAATTAATGTTGGAAGCCAATCAAATCAAAACCTCTAACATTATTCATCCTTTTTATGTATGTTAATTAAAACATTATTAAATTAAAAAGGGTGAAATCACCAAAAAGGTAAAATCATTTAGTGAACCTAACCCTCTCTAATCGAACATCTTAGCCCTAACTCTAGTTGCCTTATGGTTTCACTTTATGATTTCTTAGGTGTGATTTAATTGATATGGATTCCATGGATCCCCTATTTCCATTTATGAATATCTTAAGCATGATTATACTTATCAATCATCATTTGACAAGCCTCTCCAATATATTCTAATAAAACCTAAGGTGATTCTTTTGTGCTACTAATGATCTAGAAATTGTACCTAAAATTATGCATACTTTTCCACCACGTTCCTCTCATGATTACAATTGTGATAATGATCTTAGTACATAGGTAGACATTAGGGATAGTTTTGCAGGTTGGAGTAGTTCTCATGAGAAAAATGTAGATCATGATACTAATGCTATAAGTAGCCTAGATTCTAGTGATGATATTAGTGTTTCTAGTGCACATACAAATGATGCCCAACCCCTAATGTCTATTGCTACACACTTACCTCGTATCTAAACCTTTGTCCCCTATGGTGGTTATTACATCTATAATACCTAAGGTGTTGGGAGAAACTCATATCCCCCTTCACAATGTCACCATGACCATGGATTTCAAATATGTTGCTTGGAACACCTCTCGATGCAATTCTAATAATCTTATGCTCACTAAGTCCAATATTACATCACTTGATCCAACTTCCCCACCACAAGTAGGAACATAATTTTCTGATTTCATGATGTAACATAATGATCTTCACTCATCCCCTTTTTAAACTTTTATTCATGACTCATGTATTATGGCTACACCTCATCTTGTTGCATCAATGGGGGAAATTAATCCCCCTCTTTCCACATTTATGTCTATGGTTTCTCCTATAGTCATATGGGCTACTACATATGGTTCTAATACTTTCAATATTCCCATATTGCACCTATTGGTTATGGAGATTCTTGTGTCTCTCCCTTCATTTCTTGAGGTTGATATTGATCAGCCTCATAAAAATACACATTTTTCACATCTTTTGATTCACACATTAATCCCTATGTTTTCACTTGCTTTTCCACTATTTACAACAATCCCAATGTTCCACCTATTCTAGTTGCTCCTAATGAACACACTCTTATTGTTTATGTCATTACACTTACTACTTATGCAATTGGGATCTTGGACTCTATAGGGTTCTCCCCTCACTTTGTTGACACTTGTTTTGGGACAACTCTCATGAAATCCCCCTCATTTCACAATAACACACTCTATTGAGTGAGTGGTTCCACACCCAAACCTTACTTTTCACACACACACATTTCTCAAATTTAATAGCATACTCCATATCAATGTTGAAATATTTTCAAAATACAAAAACATTCAAATATTTGTAAAAATATAAAATCGGGACTTGTTTCTATGACATACATTTTTTGCACTTTATATTATATATGTTGTTTATTCCTTTGGTTTGATAGATAACATTTCTTCTTTACACACATGCATTCACGTGGTATATTGAGCATGATGGAGGACATACATAGAGTGATACACAATGACAGGTGTTGGTGTAACCCTTACTTAGATTGCTAACCTATGGGGGCATCTAATTTTTGCATACTATATTCAGGTGCTATATTTCCATAGTTCATTTCTTTCCTCATTAATCTTCATTATTGTTTCCCAAAATAACACCTAGTTATTTTAGCAACTTGCTGATTCTATTTTGGCTCGGCTTTATGTTTTTAGGTTGCACATCTTTGGTGGTTTTTATTCCTTGGTGAATTTCTCTGGTTGCGATTCGTTGCACGTGCTTCCACGAGCTCTCCTTGTTTTTCCCTTTCCTTTGTTTCCCTTGGTGTAATATTGTGCACCTACATTCCTCTGCGTGCACTCATTTCCCTTTGTGCATCATTTCCTCACGTGCTTCCTTTTCCTCTTGGAATTATTCTTCATGTGCCACCTTATCTCAAATGCTTGCGCTTTCCTTGCACATTTACATACCTATGCAAACATGCATCCTTCTCGAGTCCCCACACACCCTCTCACGTGAATTGGTGGATTTATTTGGTTTCCTTTCTCTCATGCCCCTTGTTCTCACACAATATTTGAGGGTTGTAACCTCTATGCCAATCCTAGCACACCATGTGTCCACTCAGGTGACTTGGCAAATAAATCGTAACTCATTTGGATGAATATAAAAGTGACAATTGTAAGGCGTCAATCTTCATAGTGAATGGAAGTGCGACACTTGGTGTAAGATGAATGCACTTAACTTGCACACTCCCATGCCTAATCAAATCATGCCACGTGTATGTCATGTTCCTTTGCACCACAAAACTTCAAATCACCATAGCTTCTTCCACAGAGCTCAAAATCATGTGTTCCAAGTATCATTGGAAAGTTACTAATGTGGGCTACACTCTAGGATCTTCAAATTTAGTTTTGGCTAGATTTAGTAGGGGAAAATTATAAAACATGATTTAGGCCATTAATGCACAACTCCAATCAACTCAACCACCCGGATTTCATGGGATTTGGTCTTTTCCTTCTTCCACAAGCTAGCCCCGACCTAGAGAGGCAGATTTGATAGAGTTACAAGCTAATTTGTAGACATTTAATGCATGTTGTTGGTGGTTGTGATTGGAAATTTGAGTTTCCCTCCTCTTCTCTCCCATTCTTCTATATATTGTTGAATAATGTTCATTTGTAAGGTTGGAGCCTATTGGAATGCGAGAGCATTATTCGGAGTAGTGTATCATTTGCATCTTTAGGTATAGGCCTTAGATCGAGCCATTGCATGTGGATTTTTACCTCCTTTCATTGTAACTAGTTTTGCATTCATTTGAAGTAATAGAAGTTGTGTTTTGTGGTTATTCTTTGCCTTAGATAATATTTGTTGCATCTTCATGCATTTTGTTTAAAATATTGGTATGATGTGCATGTTCTATGTCTTCTACAATTTTTGTTGTTGGGATCCATGGAAATGAGATCTTGAATGTTGTTTTGGACTGTGGCATGCATGTATACCCTTCCTTTACACATTTTCCTTCATTTTTACTCATATTAGATTGCTTATCCCCTTCTTTCGGTGGTATCACCCCCTTTAGTCTAGGATTTCATTTTATGCATCTCCTTCTCACCTTAGTCCCTTGGAACGATACAATAGAGTTAGATAGTTGCATTTCCATTCTAAGGAGTAGTTTTAGCAGTAGAAATAAGTAGAGTAAGTTAGACTTCTCTGGAGGTTGATCTCAGTTTGCAATTCCCACATTGTAGATACCATCCAATGTTACCTCAAATCCATGAATCACATGAATTCAATATGGGTGCAATTTTGAGCTCCAACATTTCTTGCATGCTTGATGGGATTAGTATCGAAAGCTTACATTTCATATTTGCTAAGTTTTGGTGTGTGACTTGGTGATTTCCAACCTTTGGAGGATTTTTTCAACACATCTCGTGACTCCAAAATCCCTATATCTCTACTATTTTTAGCAATTTGAGTGCCTATTTTATGAGAAGAATTCAAGCCATCCAACGCGCAATAGTTGAAGAATCCTTTGAATATTTGATTGTCTCAAGAAGAAGAAGCAACAGATTTGTGTGTAGATATCCATCACTTACACATATATCTCTTTCCACTCTTCCTCCTAGTAGAACTTTCACGTGCTCCTCCAAAGTAGTAAGACCCATCCTAGCCATGGTGCATAAGATGAATCTATTATTTTTCAGCTTCAATGTTAGCATTCCCTTAGCTCTTGGAACATAACATGATATACTAACGAATGCACTCAAAATTATTCCATTTTTAAGCGGTGAGAATCATACTAGTCCAATCGATCACATTCAAAACATTGCAAATGTCTACTCATTCCATCTGGTTGTGGAAGATGATGTTCATAGTCAATATTTTAGATTCTTCACTCAAAGGAAAATTACTTCAATGGTATAATATCCTAAGACTTGCCTCTATTCATAACTGGGATGATCTTAGTACTACTCTTTGCAATCAGTTTGAGGAGAAAGCGGATAACATCTCTTTATTAGAAAAACTAACAACAATGAAGAGAGCTCCCAATGAGCTCATGACTAACTTCAACTTCAGATTTTAGAAGATTTGGGAAAGAATTCCTCTCCTCTTAAGACCAACCCCGCAAGGTGTTTTTATTTACTTCTTAAGAGCATTAAACTCTGATATTTCTATCATGAAACAATTTATGGGTGCTATGTAAATTCCTAATGCCTATCCAATAGCTATTAGAGCTTAAAATTGTCTAATCCAAGCTAGTAAGATAGCCCCTAGATTGCATATGCCTTTGATCCCTAAGATTCCTCAATCTTCTCAGTCTTTCATTCCTCCCATTCCTGAGCAAAGTTCCCAGTCCATTTCCTCCACACGCTACTCTCCCCAAAATTAGGAAGAAGATGAGGAAATGAAGGCCTTGATTAGAATTTTGTCTAACAAAGTCATATCTTTAGAAAAGTGGAAAACAAAAACCTTTAGAAATATTTCTAATCAATTATTCATTCAAAGCCATCAACCCTTTAGAAACTAATATCCAAATCAAAAATATGGGAAAAAACAACAAAATGATAGATGGCAAGGTGAACGCTCACACCTTCCTCTTCGAGATAGTTGTTCTGCGGAACCTCTTCCCACTCCTAGCTCAAGTAAAGAATCGGTTCAAAGTATAGAATAATATGGTTCAATAGACAAAGTGATGTTTTCCTTATAATTTTCCATAAAGTCAATACACTTCACAAGCAAACACTCTATGTGTGCAAACCTTCATGATTAAAAATTCTTCCAATCAAGAAACATCCATGAGCACACACAAATCTGATAATGAAGAAGCAAAAGAAGTCAATATCGACACCAACCTTATGTTCTTTGGGGTTAATGAATTTTACACAACAATGAATCAAGCTATAGGCATTCACCTTTGGTTGCTGCCTAGGTTGTTGATAATACAAGGTCTAAGAAGAGAGTAATAGATAATTCTACACAACCTTCATTTTCTTCCAGTCAAGTTGGTCTTCACAAGTAGAAGGATGAAAAAAATCTACCTAACAGTCCTAGCCTCTCTTACGGTACATGCGTGCCTTTGTGTGATGTTGTACATAAAGTTGTGCATAGGCCTACACGTGGAACTCCCTTGTCAAATCAAGTTGTTCCATGACCTAAAGCCTCTATCTCATCATCCGAACAATCAAGAAAAAGAATTTTATGCCTTAAATGCATAATTCCATGGGCCTTCCATTCAAAATTGTGGATTAGATGAAGAAGACAAATTTAAATGTCACAATGTGGGATGCCTTGGCCATTCCATCACAACGCGAGCTTCGCATGAAGCTCTCATGCAACTCTCTCAGGTGACCCAATATTTCCAAGAACTCATGTTATTGTCAATTTATGTCATGCAGAGGAGCAACAAATAAGAAAATTTGTCAAAACCCCACCCTTTTACATGTCCTTGATAGTATGAAAACACCTTGTTCATAGTTTTATGAGTAATTCAGGGGCTAGTACTTCCATCATGCCTAAGAAAACTGTTGATATCTTAGGTCTTAAGTACAACCCTATCTCTAAAGGGGTCTTGTAACTTGATGGTTCAATTGTCAACATCCTAGGACTCATCAAACACCTTGTGTTAACCCTTCATGCTTACCAGGTCTAATAATAACTCAAGGTGTATCGTTCATTAATTTACCTCCTTTGTTTTTCATACGTCTATTAAGATATTTCACTTTGCCAAAGTGGGTGGCTACTTGTCTTCAGATTGGTCTCATATGCTCCTAAGAACTAGGTATGGTACCAGATTTACCATACAAGCTAAGCCTATATTTTCCTATCATGTTTAGTCATATGACCCCACTCCCCTCTAATCAAATTATCTCATTTGAAAAGACCAAGAGCAAGATTCAATTTCAGAAGAGCAGCCTACTCCTCCTTCAATCCCGATATGTTATTAGATGAATAGGTCAAAGAAAATTATCAATTTGATCCTTATGATATAGATGTTGAAACTAGACTTGGAACCTATTACATTCTTGAAGAAGAAGCCACTCTGCCTACCCCACTCAAGCAAGAAAAGGATGATGCTTCTAGACTATGGAAGATGTTCTTTGATGGCTCTAGAAGTAGAAATGGCATGACGTAGTTGTTTTTATGATTTCTCCTAAGAATATGAAATTCTTCTTTGTGCATAGGTTGTATTTTGCATGCTCCAACAACATAGCAGAATATGAGGTGTTTGTGCATGGTCTTCTCATTACTAAAAAGAAATAGATTAAGGCCTTGTAAATATTTTGTGATATTGAATTGGTCATCCACCAAGTGAGGAACCAATGCACCAAAAATAATAAGCTTTTGAAAGCTTATAAACATAGATTTTGGGACCTCTTGGAGAGATTTGATGCTCTCAATCTTCAAGTGGTGCCAAGGATATTGAACAAAGAAGCATATCAGATGGCATCCATTGGTTTGTAATTCTCACCGGCCTAAGGATTTTGTTAAATACAATGAGCAACATATCAATATGGTGATCAAGCCATCGGTTCTAGATCTTGAAAGTAGCTAGCATGTATTTGACATTGATGCACAAATCATGTAGTTCATTCAAAATGAGGCTGAGTTTTCTTCAAAAATGTAATCTGATTTGTATGATAGTTATGACGATCAAGTTATTTAGTTAAGGACAAACAAATTTGCAAAGGGATTGGTCACCTTAGAACATATTTCAAGTCGTTGTGATGAGTTCAAGGGAAATAAAAGAACATAGCCACAAAGAAAGAAGACTCACACTAGTCATTATTACACATGGTAGAGAGCTAATGTTTGGAATATTATGCACAAAGGATGAGAAGCAGGCCTCCATCTCATTATGTCAAAAATATATTTATATTTTCTCATGGGACCATGAAGACTTCAAATGATTCAATCTAAGTGTTTCTCGGTGTTGAGTTGCAGAGCTCAATTAATTGATTAGCATGAAATGTAAAACATGCTAGAAAACATAGTAAATTTCATCGGTTAGGAGGGATTTGGAATTGGTCACCTAGGACCGAAATCGGTCAGCAAGGAAGGAATCGGGATCGATTAGGGCTAACCGACATTAATTACCTATGCGTAAGTGTTTTAATTAACTCTCGGGATTTACATCTATTTTTAGCATTAAAGTATATCTATTGATTGTAATTACATGGATAAGTGCCCTAATTTTATAAACACCTATATAAGCATGAAATTTATGGTTTAGAAAAAAGAATTAAGAAGAACTTACAAAATTTGGTAAGAGAGAGAATTCTTGGAGGAGAAGCAAAAGCTTGAGAGAAAGAAAGTACTGTACATTTGAGAGTTGTGGAAGATTATAAATATTCAATTATATATCTTGTCAAAGCTCTGGATAATAGATTGGCTTGTTTCTTGGTGAACGTAGCCCACACTAGGTGAACCACGTTAAATTTGGTGTTGATTTATATCTCTTGTTTTGTATATTTCTTCTGGTAGAATATTCACTTTTATTTGCATGTATGCTTAGATCTGATATATTTTCTATACAACTAGTGTGCTAACCCCAACAACTGGTATCAGAGATTTGTTTGAGGGTTTTTTGTGTTGATAGATTTACTCACCAAGGGTTTTCTGTTGAGTGGGAGCTACAAGCAAATGTAAGAAAACAAATACAAGGTAGAGAAATTTGATGGCCGAAATTATCAATTATGGAAGATGCAGATTGAGGATTATCTGTATCAAAGAGATTTGTATTTACCGTTGGATGAGAAGTCTAGACCTACGAAGATGACTGATGAAGAATGGAATATTCTTTACAGAAAGGCTTTGGGATCTATAATATTGAGCCTGGAAACATCAGTGGCTTCCAATATTACAGAATCAACTTCTACGGTAGGGTTAATGAAATCTCTTGCTAATTTATATGAAAAACATAGTGTTTCAAATAAAGTTTATTTGATGAAGAAAATATTTAGTTCTAAGATGCATGAAGGTGGATCTGCATCTAGTCATTTGAATGATTTCCGATGTATTGTAAATCAGTTAAAATCAGTTGATATACCATTTGATGATGAAGTGAAAGCACTTTTATTCTTATGTTCTTTGCTTGATAGTTGGGATAACTTGGTAATGGTTGTTAGTAATACAACATCTGCTAATAATATTTTGAAGTTTGATGATGTGGTTAGTATAATCTTGAATGAAGAAATTTGTAGAAAGAGTACAGAGGAATTATCATCTGGGATTACTTTGAATGTAGAAAGTAGGGGAGACAGAAGGAGAGATCCAAGAGTAAGAGTAATGGGAAATCAAAGTCAAGGGATAGCAAATCTAAATCTAGAGGTAAGGGAATTACTTGTTAGAAATGTGGAAATAAAGTACTTGCAAAGAAAGATTGTTGGTCAAAGGATAAAGAGAACCAACAACCAGACAAAGGTAAAGAAGCAAATCTTGCTACATCAGAGGTAATACAAGATGCTCTTATTCTTTCTTTAGATAATATAATTGAATCATGGGTTTTAGAATCAAGAGCTTTTTTCCATACAACCCCTAATAAGGTTTATTTCAAAAATTATGTCCAGGGCATGTTTGTTTGGGTGATGATGAACCTTGCAGTATTACTAGTAAAGGAGAAGTTCATCTAAAATTGTAGAATGGAAATACATGGGTATTGAAATATGTGAGGCATGTGCCAAGCCTCGGGAGGAATATTATTTCTGTAAGGTAACTAGGTGAATCTGATTGCATGGTTAATTTTACATGACACTCTTGGAAAGTCACCAAGGGTGATTTTGTTGTGGCAAGAGGTAAGAAGGTAGGAACTTTATATTTATCTACCTTTATTCTTGATTCATTTTCTACATTATCTAAGTTTGATTCGGATGCATGCATGTGGCATAATTGGTTGGGCCATATGATTCAAAAAGGAATGCAGATCTTAAAGGCTAAGGTAAGTTATCATATTTGAAAGATTTAGATCTTGATTTCTGTGAGCATTGTGTTTTTGGAAAACAAAAGAGAGTGATATTTCTCAAAGTTGGGGCAACTAAGAAGGAGAAAAAATTGGAGCTTGTACACTCAGATGTGTGGGGACCAACTCAGGTAGCTTCTCATGGAGGATCCCAATATTATGTTACTTTCATTGATGATGCTACAAGAAAGGTATGGGTTTATTGTATTAAACATAAATCTAATGTTTTTGAGACTTTTAAAAGATAGAAAGCCCTTGTTGAGAATGAATAAAATTCTAAGTTAAAGTGCCTTAGATCTAATAATGGTGGTGAATACTATAGTAAGGATTTCAATGATTATTGTTCAGTGAATGGAATACGTAGAGAAATAATGGTTCCAAGAACACCATAGGAGAATGGTGTTGCAGAAAGAATGAACAGGACAATCATGGAACGTGCTAGAAGTATGAGGATACATTTTGGACTGCCCTTACAGTTTTGGGCAGAAGCAGTTGATACAGATGGTCTATTTGATTAATCTGTGGGCCTTCAAGTTCACTAGATGGAGGAATACCAGAGGAAGCTTGGACCGGAAAAGAGGTAGATCTTTCTTTTCTTAAATTTTTTGGTTCAGAAGCTTTTGTGCATGTTGATAAGGAAAATAGAAAAAAATTGGATGCAAAATCCAAGAGATGCACTTTCATTGGTTATGGATCTAGTGATTTTGGATTCCATTTTTGGGATTTAGAGAATTCTAAAATTATTATGAGTCATGATGTTGAATGGAATGGAAAAAGAATGTACAGGGATCAAATTTTGGTACCCAAGGATGAACCAGTTGAGAAGTTTTTGCATGAAAATTAACTCTTGGATTTAAAATTAATACTTGTAGGGTTACATAAGTAACTAGTGTCGATTCACTCATGACCGACATCAGTCATCGAATGGCATCGATTACAAAAGAGATAAATTGGCATTGGTTAGCAGAATCGACATCGGTTCGGTGTGACTAGAGTCGAGTCACTATCATATTTGGATACAAATGTCCAGGAGGTCGAGATTGAGCCTTTGGTACCCCAAATTCTTATGAGTAGGTCACAAAGGGTAAGTAAACCTCCAAAAATATTTACACCTTATCTATTTTATTTATTATTAACTGATAATGGTGAACTAGAAAGTTTTGAAGAAGTAATGTTGGATAAGACCCACATCCAGTGGGAGCATAGCATGGATGAGGAGATAGACTCCTTAGAATAGAACCAGACATGGGATTCGGTTAAGTTTCCAGTAGGTAAGAGGAAATTGCAGTAAAAGTGGCTTTACAAGATTAAGGAAGAAGAGGGTGGACAAGAAAGATACAAGGCAAGACTTGTAATAAAAGGATTTGCATGAAATCGGTATTGACTTTGGTGAAATATTTTCTCCTGTTGTTAAAATGACTTCTATTTGTATTGTATTGAGTTTAGTTGCAGTAGAAGATTTATATTTAGAGAAACTAGATGTGAAGATGGCTTTCCTTCATGGTGATTTAAATGAAGAGATTTATATGCAGCAATTACTTAGGTATGAAGTCAAGGGTAAGGATAAATTAGTGTGCAGTTTGAAAAAGAGCCTATATGAGCTCAAGCAAGCTCCAAGGCAATGGTACATGAGGTTTGATAGTTTTATGCATGAGCATGGTTACTTGAGATGTGAATTTGACCATTGTGTTTATTTCAAGAAGCTTGAAAATGGGAGCTATATTATTTTGTTATTGTATGTGGATGATATGCTTATTGTAGGATCTAGTATGTAGAACATTGGTGAGCTTAAGGAAAAGCTAGCTCACACATTTTCTATGAAGGATTTAGGAGTTGCAAAAAGAATCCTTGGTATGTAAATACACAGAGACAAGAAAAATAAGAAATTTTATTTGTCTCAGGAAGATTATATCTACAAGGTGTTAGAAAGGTTCAACATGCAAAATGCAAAACCTGTTAGTACACCTATGGCTAGACACTTCAAATTGAGAAAAGATCAGTGTCCATCATCACATGAGGAGGTCAAATACATGACACAAGTACCATATGCTTCAGTAGTTGGGAGTCTCATGTATGTTATGGTTTGTGTGCACCGAGACCATACATTACAAGCGAAGTGGAATTGTGAGTAGATATATGGCTAATCCAGGTAAAGAGCATTGGAAAGTAGTCTAATGGATACTTAGGTATTTGAAAGGGACATCTAGCATGCAGTTATGCTATGGAGGTTTGGATATTTCATTATGTGGCTATGTTGATTCGGATATGGCTGGAGATCTGGATGGTAGAAGGAGCACTACTGGATATATTTTCATAGTAGGTGGGATGATAGTTAGCTAGATTTTAAGATTGCAGAAGGTTGTGGCTTTGTCTACTATAGAGGCAGAGTATGTTGCAGCTACAGAGGCTAGCAAGGAGATGATATGGATGATTAGGTTCATGGAAGAGTTGGGAAAGGAGCAAGATGATTGTAAATTATTTAGTGACAGTCAAAGTGTAATTCATTTGGCAAAGAACTCAACGTTTCATTCGAGAATGAAACACATTCAGTTGAGGTATCACTTCATATGGTAGGTATTAGAGGATGAGGACAGTTGAATCTGGAAAAGATTCATACGAGTGGAAACCCTGCAGATATGCTAACGAAGCCATTAGAAAAGGATAAGTTGGAGCTACACTCCACTTTTTTTGGTCTTCAAGTTTGAAACTCGAAGAGGAAGAAACAAAGCTAAGGAAGGATCCAATAATGACATTGTACATGTATGGTGCAGTAATAAATCTCAGTAAGTGGGAGATTGTTGAGTTTTGGAGCTCATTAACTTTAGATTAGCATGAAATGTAAAACTCTTTGGAAAAAATGGTATCCGTCGATGGTTAGGGAGGGAGTGGCATCGGTCACCTAGGACCGACATCGGTCAGAAAGGAAGGAACTAGCATGAGTTAGGGCTGACCAACATCGGTTACCTGTGCATGAGTGTTTTAATTAACTCTCGGGAATTAGATATATTTTTAGCATTAAAGTATATCTATTGATTGTAATTGTATGGATAAGTGCCCTAAGTTTATAAATGCCTATATAATCATGAAAGCTAGGGTTTAGAAAAAATAATTAAGAACTTGGAAAAGTTGGTAAGAGAGAGAATTCTTGGAGGAGAAGAAAAATCTTGAGAGAAAGAAAGTATTGTACATCTTAGAGG
Organism: Taxus wallichiana var. yunnanensis; assembly: GCA_018340775.1. NCBI lineage: Eukaryota > Viridiplantae > Streptophyta > Pinopsida > Cupressales > Taxaceae > Taxus > Taxus wallichiana. The sequence continues at coordinate 690,272,815 of CM031235.1, read as the reverse complement.
CGTGGAAGATTGTAAATCTTCAATTGTATATCTTGTCAAAGCTTTGGATAATAGATTGGCTTGTTTCTTAGTGGACGTAGCCCACACTTAGTGAACCATGTTAAATATGGTGTTGATTTATATATCTTGTTTTGTATATTTCTTCTGGTAGAATATCCACTTTTATTTACATGTATTCTTAGATCTGATATATTGTCTGTACAACCGGTGTGCTAACCCCAAAACTCAGCACTCCATTGACCTTGATCCTAATGTCAAGCCCATCTAGAAAAAAACAAAGGTCTATCAATCTTAAGATAGAGCCCCTCATGAGGAATGAGTTATCCAAACTGATTGAGGCAAAAATCATATTTCCTATCAAGTACTCAACTTGGGTAGTAAATCTCATTCCAGTTTGAAAGAAGAATGGTGAAATCAGACTTTGTGTTGAGTCCAAATACGTAAACAAGGATTCGTTAAAGGATCATTATCCTTTGCCTTCTATGGAGTAGATTCTATAGATTATGGCATGCACGCAAAGGTTTTCCATGGTTGATGGTTACTCATGTTTCAATCATATCATGGTCAAGGAAGAGGATCAATTCAAGACTACATTTACAACCAAATTGGGAACATATGCCTACCAAAAATTCCTTTTGGTTTATCAAATGTCGGTGCTACTTTCCAAAGAGTGATGAACATTTCCTTCAAAGGGTAAATCAATGAGTTCACCCTTGTTTACTTAGATGATATAACTGTCTTCTCAAAGCTTAGCACAAATGACATCAACCATCTTGAGAAAATATTTGAGAGATGTAGAGAATTTTGGGTGTCTCTTAACCACAAGAAGTGCAACTTTATATTACTACAGAATGCGTCTTTTGGGGCATGTTGTCTCGAGAGGATGCCATTTTCATGGATCTAGAAAGAATTTTTTTCATCCTCTCTCTCTCTCCTTTCCTCCTCACAAGAAGGCTTTGTAATCATTCTTAGGAAAAATCAATTTTTTAGGAGGTTCATTCCTAACTTTGCAAGATTGCTTAGGCCCATCACTCTCATGCTCAAGAAGGATTCAGTATTTAGGTGGATAACAGAAGGAAGAGAAAGCTTCAACAAGATCAAGTAAGAAATGTTTTGTGCCGTAACACTTATCAATCTAGACTATTCTAAGTATTTAATCCTTTATCCGTATGGAGTTCATATTAGTGTTCATGTTGTCTTGACTAAAAAAAATGACCAAGGACTAGAGCAACTAGTGGCTTTCTTCAATCAAACACTGATGGATTGTGAATTTAATATAGTTGCATGGAAAATAGGTCTTTGCCATCATGCGCTCCTTGAAAAAGTTTAAAATTATGCTCGCCACTAATCATGTCAAAGTTCTACTTTCACACTCTAGTGTGAGAGACTTCATCATAGGAGTAAAAATCAATGAGAAAATAGCCATATGGGTGACCAAACTCATGGATTATGATGTGAATATTAAAACAACAAAATTGGTGAGAGGAAGAGCGCTTTGTGAACAACTTGTCATGGATGCACAAAATGAGCAAGAGACTTCTTTGTTCATAGAAGAGGAACTTTGCGCGCTGAAGATAAGTGAGTTGAAAATCCTAGTGCATGCATCTAGATTGATGACATGGAAACATTTCTATCCTCTCGGTGCATATCCTCCTAGTCTTGACAAAGAAAATATAAGACATTAGAGGCTACAATATATTCCCTATGCACTCATTGATGGTGTTCTCTTCAAAAGAAATAGTGACAATATGCTACCGAGATGTATCAATGGTGCATAGGCCAACAAGGTGTTAGAAGTATTTCATGATGGATTCTCTAGTAGGTATTATCTCACAAAACAACATTAGTGAATATAATAAAGGAAAGATAATTTTGGCCTACGTTGTTTTTTGAAGTGTATAAGTGGCTAAGAAAATGTAAATAGTGTGCCTTCTTCATGGGTAAAAAGAAGTTGGCCACACTTCCCCTCCATCCAATTAAAGCGAATCAACCATTTGCACAATAGAATCTTGACTTCATTAGCATAATTAATCCTCCTTCAAGTGCTGGGCACAAGTGGGTCCTAACAACTACATATTACTTCATTAGATGGATGGAAGTTGTCACGCTCAAGGAAGCTACTGAATCAGTTGTCCTTGAATTTCTTGAAGACATCGTGACCAGGTTTGGCGTTCCTCAAACCATTATCTCTAATAATGCAAAGGCCTTCTTAGGCACAAGAATTTATGTTTGGGTTCTTAGCTTTAGGAAACACTTGAAAATTTCTTCTAACTACTACCCTCAAGGTAATGGCTTGGAAAATTCTACTATTAAAAACTTGATCAGAATCATGAAAAGAACAATGGATATCAACCAGAGGCAACGACATACAAAGGTATCGCACGCACTTTGGGTACATAGAATAATGGTGAAGAAGGCAATTAGTACTTCACCTTACAAAAAAATTTTGGTAAAGAAGTTAGGCTTTATTTATTACTTGAATTGCCTTCACTAGAGCTAGCCCAATAATTAGAGTTTGAGGGCTCATATCATAGAGAAAGCGAGAATGGTAGAATTGGTTGAACTTGAAAAACTAAGGAACTTTGTCATGATCAAATTAGAACAACATTAGAATTCAACCAAACATTAGTTTACATAAAATTTAGAGCTCAAGATTTTAAAATGGGTGATTTGATCTTGAAATGGGATGCTGAAAGAGCTAAAACTGGGTGTCATTCAAAGTTTGATGCACTTTGGAGTTGGCCATATGTCATCAAAATTTTTAAGGAGGCTAACTCTTTTGAATTGTCTCATCTTGATGGAGATGCACTATCAATCCCATTCAATGGGATTTACCTTAAGCACTTCCATTAAGTAGTTTTATTACATCATGTACTTATTAAGATTAATTTCAATTCCTCCAAATGTCTTGTCATGCGCAAAGTGTTTTTCTTTGGTAGCATAGGTTTTCCCTCATCACGTGCTCGGTGTGTGCTCTTTTATTTCTTACGGATGGTAGTTCTTATGCTCAATCATCTAGTTTCAGTAAGAAGGTAATGTTTAATATTTCACACACAAATTCCCTTAATTGTGTTCTATGTAGAGTTCAAATAGTGTTTTGTTTGGCCTCGGGTGTGAATTCTTCAATTAACATATCGGTTTCATGTTTTCAAGCTAACTCCATGCCAAATGGATGCTTCAATTATTTTTATCTCCTTCATCTAGCAAGAATATGTCCCCAAAATTCTCCAAACTATTTCCCAAAATAACCCCTTGGTTATTTAGCAACTTGTAGTTTTATTATGGATCTAGCTTTATGTTTTTAGGTCATGTGCGTCGATGGTTTTCTTCCTTGGTGCATTTCTCTTGTTGCGAGTCCTTACATGCTTCGTGTGATCTCTTTGCTTTTATTTTCCTTTGTTGCACTTTGTGCAACCTTGTGCACATGTATCCACCTTGTGCACACTCATTTAACTTCACACTTCCTTTCCTCACTTGCTTCCTTTTCCTCTTGGCATGTTTCTTCATGCACCACCTTATCTCAAATGTTTTTGCTTTCCCTTGCACATTTGTAAACGTATGCAAACATATATCCTTATTCTCGGTCCCGTGTAACCTCTCACGCATGTTGGTGGATTTATTTTTCTTCCTTGTTCTTATGCCCTTTGTTCCGCGTAATCTTCCAAGGTTTGTGTAATCTATGCACCAATCCTAGTGTACCACATGTCCACTCTGGTGACTTGGCAAACAAAGTGCAACTCATTTGGTGGAATAGAAAAGTGACAGATTGCGTGCTAATCTTCATAGTGAATGGAAGTGTGACACTTGACACAAGATGAGTGTAGTTAACCTGCACACTCCCATGACCAATCTTACTTTGTACCACATTTACGGCGTGTTCCTTTGCACTTTGCAAAACTTTAAATCGCCATAACTTCTTCCATAGAGCTCGAAATCATATGCACATAGTCTCATTAGAAATATACTAACATGGGATACATTACCGGATACTCAAAGATAGTTTTTGGTAGGATTTGGTAGGTGAAAATTGGGAGACACAATTCAGTCCATTAATGCACAACTCCTATCAACTCAAAGAACCTAGATTTCATGGGATTTGGCCTCTTTCCTTCTTCCATAAACTAATTTATGTGGAGAGGTGAATTTGATAGAGTTACAGGCTGGTTTGCAGGAATTTAATCCATGTTGGTGGTGGTTGTTATTAGAAATTCAAGTTTCCCTCCTCTTTTCCCTCCTCTTCTCTCCCATTATTGTATATATTGTTGAATAATGCCCATTTGTAAGGTTGGACCCTCTTAGGATGCAAGGGCATTATTCAAAGTAGTCTATCCTTTGCATCTTGAGTTGTAGGCCTCAAATCTAAGCCATTGCTTGTGGATTCTTGCCTCCTCTTTTCATTATAACTGGTTGTGCATTCATTTGAAGCAATAAAAGTTATTTTTGAGGTTATTCTTTGCCCTAGCTCATATTTATTGCATCTATTTGCCTTTATTTTACAGTATTGGTATGATGTCCATGTTTTATGTCTTCTTTCTGTTGTGCTCCATGAAAATGAGAGCTTGAATGTTGTTCTAGACTGTGGCATGCATGTATGCCCTTCCTTTGCTCATTTTCCTTCATTTTCACTCATCTGAGAGTGTTTATCCCCTTCTTTCTAGTGTTATCACCTCCCCTTAGTCTAGGATTTCATTTTATGCATCTCCTTCTCACCTTGGTCCCTTGGAATGATAGAGTGTAGCACCCCACATTTACACATGCAAAAACAACAGTAAAAATAACCAGATAATTTTTTTTTACTTACATTGCTCACTACACAACACCACAAGGGCACCTAATACAGAAACTCGACAACGCATACGACAATTACATAAGTCATCGACTCACATAGACACATGAAAACAACATAGGCATTTCAATGTCACACTTTTCCCAATGAATAAATACTAGCAATGACCCCACCACACAAAAAAAAAAGACTCAAGGATTGGAAAACCCACAACACATCATTTCTTTTATTGCATCTTAGTTACGATTAACATTCTAAGAACATTATTGTGTAAGGATAACTTTCTCCTTTTTCCATCTACAGAAACTTAAGTTCATTCCACATTTAATTTACAGTTCGACCATTTTAAGTTGGCCTTTTATCCTTCACAGAAATTTCCATAACTTACATACTTATTTGGCATAATAAAAATTACATATAAAGTACTTAATTAACTTGTTCTTGTGTTAAGAATATGCTTCTCAAATGTTTATTCAATGTTTAAAATTTACCCTTGCTACACAAGTGAATCTAACATGATGTCAAGATGAAATCTTGGGATTAAGGAAGACTTAGATTCGAGATAGCTTTTCCCCAAGAACATTCTTTGATCAGAATAGTTATTTCGCTACCATAGTTAATAAAGTTCAATAACTTATTGACTTCCATTTATATTTATATATCTTTTGTTTTCTCGAAGTTTGATCACACCAAGGCAATACATATTCTTTGAAACACATAAAGATATTTAATTGAGTTATAAGGACTCCAAGAGTGGCAGTATCCCTAACCTCAAATCTCATTTTTTTCTCTTCTATGCTTTACTTTTACATCACATTATGGTCTCATTATTACCATCGTTTTAAAACAAAGAGTTACGAAAGTACTTATCTGACATCTTGAGGAAGTACATGGTTAGAAGCATTATAAACTACACATGAACCACAAGTGACTTATGTTCAAGTAAGATCCCATGTTTCTGCATTTCACGATTCCACATATGAAATATTCTTTATTCCTTAATGCCATAAAATGACATAACAAGGGATTACGGGACAAGATTTCAGTTTCTAAGGTTCTCTAAAATCAACATCTTTCAAATCAATTTCATTTGCAAGGAGTTAATTATAATTTTATACCCACAAGTTAACCTCCTAATCAACTAAGGTTTAGTTTAATTCCAATTTTCACTCAGGTCTTTATGCCCTATTATAGATTAGATTAAGGTTCAAAACATATTCACCCTATAAACCCTCCGAAAAAGGTCAAGGCACTATATTGTCACTAGCCAAAGATAAGACATTTAGCTGAGAGGATCTAAAGAGTTCATTAACAAAATTTTAAGTGATAATACAATTATTTCACTAGCTCCATGATGTCATCTGGGTCCCACAAGCAATTCATTTGATGAAGAAATTTAATCCTAAATCTATCTGTGGAAAACAAGGTAGTCCACTAGGATACGAAGGAAGAGTTAGCTCTATTTACTCCAGATACAGTTTGACTGTGATGCTCCTATCTATCACGTTTATGACGATGTCACTAAACATACCGACTAAGACGATAAACCCATTCTTGGGATCTTATTTTCCTAAACTAGGATGTTCCATCGAGTGTAAAGGTTCGTTTGAAGGTCACAGCTTTCTACGCTAAGGGATTAACATAGGCAGGTTAGTTATGCACAAATTTTGAACTAGGGTTGACTGTTGTGGTTAGGTTCCTTTATTACATTTTCAAGGTAAGAAACACAACACCAATTATTAAACCAATAATTGCACAATGAAAGTTCACTACAAGGTATTAATTTCAATTCCCTTTGACATTTATATTCCACTTTTACCATAACAATTTTGGGATCAAAATAACATCCATGAAAGAAATACCAATTTCTCAAGCACTTATTAATCTAGCAAATTTTACATACTACCAATTTCAACTATAAGTCTTTCAATATATTACCAAAAATAAACAATGAATTACTCAACGCCTTTTCACCATCTTTCTTGCGTCCTACAAAACCATGTGAGCATGAAATCAATGATAAATCGTTGGCATGGCATCCACCCTAATCTAACATAATTAACATTTTTCAGTTTCCCATTCACATATAATAATAATTAAAATTTGCAGTGAAAGAAAAGGTTTAGAAACATGTATTCATTACATTTCATTTCACTTCATTTCGTAACCTAGGAGAGAGAAAGAGAAGGGAGAGAGAGAGAACACCATTTTGTCGAAAGTTCTATTTCACACAACAAGTTACACTATAGAGTTTTTTTACAGTTATTTACATGTGTCAAAAGTTTCCATGGTGGTTTGGCAACCCGATGAGGGTCCCACAACTTTCTATTTATACATTTTCTTACTAGCTACAAAAACGTTCAAACCGGGCTCGGAGGCTAAGAAACCGCTTCCAAATGTTGTCTTCGATGAGAACACACACCACGATTAAATTTCTACGTGTCCACTTATATACCAAGAGTTCATAAGAATCGAATGGAATTGGAACTAGCAAACGGTTTACGTTTGGCGGCTAGTTTTTTGGGGCCATTGGTCGTAGTTGGCCCAGTGCAAATGAACAAAAGTTAGCTCGAGGGCTCAGAAAAACCACGTCCAAAATTGACGTTTGATGGATGAACGTGCAACGAGAAACTTCCTACAAATTTCCCTATATAAGGATAATTCAACAGAGTTGACGAAACTCAGAACTAGAAAACAGTCTTCAAACGGCGACAAGTTTTCTGAAGCCACCGGTCCTAATTGGTCCAGTTTGACCTTGTCAAACTGTGACCAAAGGCCTACAAAATGCCATTGTCAAACTATCCAGAAAAGTGTTTTTCCCTAAACTAAAGGTTCCATGCAATTGTCTAGTAAAAACACTAGAGGTTTGCGAAGACGGATAATAATTTCTCTATCCAAGTTTCAAATGGCGGTTCAAAATGAAAGCCAACTTCCTAGATTTAACAACTTTCTACTGCTGTAAAATAGTGTAACAGAGGCTCTATAAGAGCATCAAAAAGATCACATATGTTCATTCAGGGTCAATCCAAAGGTTAAGGTGACTCCTCACATAACAAGGTACATGAATGAAGCTTAACATCTCATTTTTAGAGTTACAAAGGGTACTTAATGAGTCTCGAAAAATGCAAAAATTAACTATTTAAACAGGGAGATGGTCAACATTATTACTGGGAAGTCAATTTCGTCTTGTCGATAAAATAATATTGTAGTGATCTAGTTGGGTAGGAGTTTTTCTAAATCACCTCAGAATGAGGGTTGAAGTTCATGGTTTAATACAAAAGAGTTATTTTGATTTTTGTTAGTTACGATATGACATTTTATTGTTTTGCAACAAGTTAAAATAAAACAATTAAAAGTATTAAAATCCTAATATTTTAAAAATTATATTAAGTTGCAAATGAAAAACTAAAGTATGAGAGTTATGAAAGATAAGGGGAGGTGAACCATGCCTGGAGAGACGAAGTCGGTCAACCCCGCAGGATTCGGTTCAACATCTCGCTTGGGCATTATGTCAAACAGTTCACAAGTGTTGATCTGACCTCCATAACGACATACAAATATTCCCAATCACTTGAAATTTTCCAATAGAATATGTTTCCCATTTAGTTTTGATGGTTGTCTAGGGCCTACTCAAGGCTCCATACTGAATACGAGCTAGGAGAATGTTGGAAGAGTTTTACGGAGCTTGGAAACACATTTATTTCAATAAAATGAATCTTTCTGACTGGTTGTTCTCCTTAAATATAGATGTTTGACAGAAGACATAAGTTGCAAGCATTTCGACGATCCACTTCAAAAGAAGAGTTGAAATTTATTGCAGCCCCATAATATTATGCACTCTACAGGGGTACCAACCAAACACGTCCGCACAGCCACCATAGGTTTAATTAGTGAGTTGAAGATAAAGTTTAGAGCCCCCTCAAGATAGCCAACACCGTAAGGGAATGACAACCAAGTAGGCGTAAAATTCAGTTCTAGGTGGAATGCTATTACCGCTCATGCCATTGGAGTATATACAACCCTTTCCCACTAAACCTACGAGCTTGCATTAAAACAAACAAACAAAAATGAAGCTTACATGGTCATGCATGTTCCATTAGACCACCTCTCTCAGACGTGTTTCCCCCAACAAAAGACTTGGCTTATGTGAGTTTCCCATTATGCGTACTACCACTACCAGGCACTTGCAACCAAGCATCTGAAAATCCCCATTTTGGCACAGGATAGGAGGAAGTTGGAAAAGGGCAGGAGGCTCTACACCTGCGCATGTATTTGCTTGAAAGTTTGTGAGATTTTTCAACAAACCCAGTTCGTGTATATCCAACAACCGTTGGAGGACAAAGGCCATGTTGCTTTTTAGGTATTCAGTCAAGTAGTTCACATGCCAAGCATGAGCTTCCACATTTTGCATGCATGTCTGCCCAAGCACTTCCAACTGTAGCATCCGATAAAAAATCGACTTGGCGCATAAGGTGGGAGTAAACTGATCAGGTTGGAGCTCTGCGTGTTGAAAATGCAAGACTGTGTGACTGTCTGATGAGGAAAACCCATGTCTTCCATACACAGCCACACCAGCTGCAAGAAAATCTAAACGAAAAACCAAACTAATCCTCTTTCTAAAAGTTGCGACTATCCATACTACTGCTAAAATTACAAAGTTGAATTGGGTTTCTGCGTGGGGTAAAAAAAAGTGCTTGTATTGATCTGCAAGGGATGTGATGGGCCTGAAAAGCTACATGCTTCTCTGACAACTCCTTCTGTATGCCATCTCCCTTCCACTTGCTGACCAATTCTGCACAGTTCCACCTAACATCAATTTAATTTATCTTTTTTTTAATTCTTTTATTTTGGTTTTTTACTTTAAGCGGGGCACTACATAGAGTAGAGTTTAATAGTTACATTTCCCTTCTTAGGAGTAGATTTAGCAGCAAAAATAAGCAGAGGAAGCTAAACTTCTCTCGGGGTTGATCTTAGTTTTCAATGCCCACATTGTAGAGATCGTCCCATGTTTCCTCAAAGCCATGAATCATCTTGATTCAAGACGGGTGCAATTTTGATCTTCAAAAGTTAAATATATTGTGTATTTGTTATCTTTTAGAATAATAGGACTAACACATGCATTATGTGTAATGCTTACAGATATTGCATAACTGGATATTTTATATCATATGCTACAAGCTTTTCATGACCTTTTGGCTACACTTGTTTTTCATACAAGCTTGTTAATTATGTGTGTGTTTTCTTATTTATTGCTCTAATTATAGCACAAGGGCTTTGATTATCTTGTGACACATTGGGTGTTCCATTTTTGTGGCATTATACCTTGTATGTGGTTTTGCATCTCTTATTTTCTACGGCATACGGGCCTTAATTGTCTTATGACACCATGGGTGTCCCTTGTTCCATTAGGGGTTATTCTACATATTCAGGATATATAGACATTTTTGGGCATAAAAATATGTATATGTAGACATAAATACCTCAAAAATAAACTCGACACAAAAATTCAATAAAATCTACACATGGTCATAAATGTACAAATTGTTTAGGACCGTACGGATAGTTCGACCTCTACTATACATTTTTTCCCATAAGGCATTTTATCTAGATATTTCAACATTATCATGAATTTTATCATTGGTACAACATTGTCATATGGTTTCATACTCATATTAACTCAGTTTGCAATATATTCAAGGGGCTTGAAGTATTTCATTCTCTCTTTCTCCATGGTTGTAGTTTCATTTTTAGTTTTGGACACATTGGGGGTATGGGTCTCCTTTCTCCACTTATATTTCAGCATACATATGTTCTACTTAGTTGTGTGGCATAAGGGAAGATTACAGGGGACGTTATTCTCTTTTCTAGCGTGTGTTCTAATTTATAAAATTGGGCTTAACTCCGTCTACATTGATATGGTCTAAGTGGTTATGGAAGGTATTGAAGTAGCTAAGTTCTTCATATGTAGTATTTCTTATCCTCTTGCACTTAAGGGGAAGATATCAAAGTTGTTAAATTACTTTGATACATTGTATTCTTCTTGGTGGGGTGCTTCAACTCCTCATTTTTCAATCCTTCTCTTCGACATTCATGTGTTGGGTTGGTACACCTAATGCATCGACATCTCCTTAGCATGATTATGGTGATCACCTATAATTTTCCATCGAATTCAACAAATCCAAAATATTCAAGGCATAAGAATGGGAGCAAATTCCCTTCGCAAAATAAACTATTTTATTCCTTTCATTTTTTCCATCTCTTTTATCATTTCTTGTTGCAAATTTCTTTACATTACTTTCGTTATATTTTGAAATACGCTTCAATTTCCCATCTTGAGCATGCCAACACCAACACAACGTGATACTAGATAACAAAGATAGTGTGAGAAAAGACAAAGTGTATCTACACACTCAGGTATATTTTCCTTTTAAGCATGTAATTTTCAATTTCATACTTAAAGGGGAAAAAATATAGACACTCAAATTTGGAAATCTATCATTTGACATTGTTGATCTTGACATTGCACACTTGCATGGACAAATGCACTCTCCTCACTCTTGCTTAGCACACCCTAATAACACTTCATGTACTTTTTTATCTTTGCACACCTCTCTCTGTCATCAGTTTCTGAAATATAATTACACAAAATACATCTAAAAACATCCATTCTTAGGCCCATAAAGTCAAAATGTGTTTTTCTCCCTCCGTTTAAAAATGTTGGTTTCGATTGGTTTGTAAAATTACATACCGACCCTACCGTATGATTTTGGACTAACATGTTGTGCATTAATTATTTCAATTCCATCACATTCATACAAACAAATATATCCCTTTGGTCATCCTTTCATGACATAACAACCTTTAGAAGAATATATAAGCAAGTAAATCATACCTCATTTAGGGACCTAGAACTTTATGAACTCCTCATGTAAAAGCTAACACAAAAGGCACCTAAAGATCCCTTAACTATGAAATAACTCATCCACATCCATTATGGAAATACCCTCTACTGTTATAAAGTTTCCTTGTAGGCCTAAGAGTCTCCATCTTCATCATACAAGTAAGAAAAGTGACCCTTCCCAAGCGTTTGAACAAGTTTGAAACTCAAGCAAATTATTGTATAAACACAATTGTTAAATTTTGATTGTGCTATAGTAGATATCATATACTAGGAGAATGACGTTTGGTTTTATCCCTCTTCGAGTAATGGCAATGTCATTGGCACATAGGGGTGTCCCCAACCCACCTAATTTTTTTCTACATGAGCTCCTTGAGTTACAATGGTTTGAGGGTTTAAGGAGAGTTTACAGTTCCATTCTAAAGTTGAATAAAGAAGACTGACATGATAATGACACGCATTTCTAGGTAGGTGAAGCACTCAGGAAGTTGGAGACTTAGATTCCAAGTAGGTTACCGTGGTCATTTCTATAGTAATTCCAATTATTTGTGCACATAAGTCTTGTTGATTGTACTTGTGGGTTGGTATTTCACGGTGGTTACTTTTGAAAATGGGAAAGATTCCTGTTTTTTCAGCTCAATCTAATGAAGATGCTTCTTCTTTCATTCAAGAGTTTAAGCGATCTTGTATTTGTAATGGCCTTATAAGAAGGGAACAATGGACTGAATTTTTTCCTACCTTTTTGGATGGTTCCGCACTTAGGTGGTTTGAAACACTAGGTGATAATGTGAAAAACTCATGGGATTTATTAACTGAAAGTTTTCTTGAAGAATTTGGTGAACAACAGAGATATGCAGACCTCATGATCGAGATCACAAAGCTAGCCCAAGGAGAGAAGGAGAAGATAAGGGATTATCATGCTCGTGTTCTAGAGCTAAGGAGGAAGCTCGATGCCCAGATCCGGAAGGAAGGATTAGCGGATGGGTTGATGAATGGCGTGGATAATCTCCTATGTAAGCACTTCATTCTTGGGATGAAGCCAGAGATCAGACAACGAGTGAAGTATGACCGCCCAGCCACCATTGAACAAGCAAAGGAGATTGCAAGAAGGCAAGAAGAAAGCATGGAAGAGGAGCCCAAAGAAATTATTGCTAAAGTAGAGCCTACACCAGCACCTTTGGTCCAGAATCCACAACCACTCCTGGTGAGCACAAATATTTCTCCTAGTACATCTACTGAGTATGAAGATCTGCTCAAAAAGATGGGTCAGTTAACTATTAATCTTCTTCAAGGAAAGGAATTTAGTTCTCAGGGAGGAGATAGAGGTCCAAAAAGAAATATTTCTGAAGTTGTTTGTTATGGTTGTTATAAAAAGGGTCATTATAAGTATAATTGTCTAGATAGAGCTTCTACATCTGGTACAAGAGATAATGATAAAGGAAAAGCACCTGTGAATTCTCTTGATGTAGTAGATAAGAGTAGAAATAATGAAGTAGATGTTTTTGTAACAAAAAGAAAGAAAGAAAAAGATAATCAAGATGGAACTGATCCTAAGAAGATGAAAGGAGAAACTAGTAAGAAACATAGGAGAAGAAAGTTGGGTGTGCAGGATTTTTGATTTCACGGGGGCAAGGACCATACTCCATCTTGGAAGATCTGTCCAAAAGGCTCGCAAATATTACATATGGTCAACTCTTGGCTATGTCTTCGAGAAGAGGCGGGAGTTGCGAGGTGGACTCAATGCTCGAAGAAGGAAGGAGGTTGAGGTCCCCTGTTTTAGAGGCGAGAGGCGGATCCCTATGCTCCACAAGTGAGGTATTATGTAATGGTATTTCAATTCATGATGTCTTAGTTGATGGAGGTGCTGCAGATTAATGTAATGACCGAGTCTGTAATGAATATGTTGGGTTTAAAATTGATCGCCCTTCAACACTTATGTTAAGGTCATTAAATAAAGGAAAAACTAAACCGAAAGTTGTAGTTTCAAATGTGGCAATATCTCATTATGGGTGTTGTATGTGTGGTAGACTTTCAAGTGATGAAAAAAATGTTATCGTTGTGTACCCAATGCTTGCTAGGAAGATCATGGCTAAGGAGAGTTCATGCAAGAAACTACCGGAATGAAGGTTTCATGACACTTAGACGTGGTAGAGAGGGTGAAGATAAACGTGATCCCTCGACATCATAAGGCGTAACCTATGGATTCAAGTGATGAAACTAATGACTGGACATCCTCTCGATTACTCTAGTACCAAGTGAAGTGGACACGAAGATGAAGAAAGCGATGTCATCACCAAACCGGCACTATGATAATTCTTCACCGGAACTCCTCGTCTTTATGATTATTTACTAATGCACAACCTTTAGTTTGGTGGATGTAATCTGGAAACAAAACAACAACATAACACAAGAATACCATCGACTATGATAAGACGGAATGATGACAAATCTGAAATATCAAAGTAAATTATAATATTAACATGAAATTGTTACAATCTCACCCATGAGGTACTTCAACAAGACTATGGGAGAAACTTTACAATTACACCTCTTGATGGCTTCTTCAACACACCTTTAAACTGATGGCTTCCTTTGCACACTTCCTACAATATTTCTCACTACTTCTTTCTATGCTAAATGAGGGGGTGGCCTCTCTATTTATAGAACTTCAGCTTATCCATCCTATCTCTAAGATAGGATAAGAAATCCACTGACGAAGCATATTCCATACCTTAACTCTTATCTGTACATGTAAGCTTATCTCTTAAGATAAGATAAACCTTATCATTTTACATGGGTTCCACATTTTTAGACTTTTTACAAATAAAATACACAAAATATTTATGACCTCACTCCTTGTCCTTATTACCAATATAATATTTCTAATTCCTAATCATGTAGACCCTACTTCTCTAATTACCCAAACTTTGACATTTTAACATTACCGGACCACTTACGACAAATATTTACTTTTTACAACATTCCTATTGTACTTTGACTATTACCGTACTCCACATTATTGGTGACACCGCATCGTCTTGTGGCGCCGTTATCTTCTATCAGATGCTACTACTAATTATACTTAACAACATCCTATTCCTAATACATACATTAATGAAATAGAAATTATGGAGGAAAATTTTAGTGTCGACAGTTTAAGGAGACTTAGATTCCAAGTAGGTTCAAGACCGTACATAAGGGTTAGGACCATAGAGAAGGATTAAGAATGTATTAACGCTATAAAATAAGTTGTAAATTTTTAACATGTTCAAATTCAGGTTATAGTTTCATTGATGAAGCATTTATAGTTCTAGATCTTCTTGTTCTCGCACTCATAGTACCTAGACTCTTCCAGATCCACATATAATTAGCTAAGTGCACTCTCTCCCTTTTGTTTTTCTATTTGTTAGTTCAATCATCACTTTCAAAAGTGATATTCTGATTTGTGTAATTAATATGAGAAGTTAATTAAATCACAATATTCGCTTGTAACATTATTCATCGTTTTCATGTATGTTAATTGAAAAAATCTTAAATTAAAAAGGGTGAAATCAAGAACTTACATAGTTGAGGCCTACACAACTAAGGAAACCACATCTTTCAGACCGCACCCAATTTTTTCCCCTATAACATCTCAAGCAAAGATAGAGTGTCCCATACAATGTAATTTGATCTCCTTTGATGATAACCCATGCGTAGATAAAATAATAATAAATGTGGAGGAGAATTCTTTTGATACACGCATTCCCCTACAACATATAGAAGGTATTGTAGATCACCCAAAAGAAAAAGAAACATGCGAGGTATTCCATTACATCATGATAAAAAAGGAACATCAGGTGGCCTATCCTAAGCCACAAGACTTAAAAATGGAAGACCACCTTTAAACCATACACTTTCATGGTTCCAAATCAAGACAATAATCTAACGCAGTGTTGAGTTATTCAAACCTAAAGAAAAGGTGTTTTACAAAAGTCAAACTTTAGTTCCTATGTACTAATAATGCCAAAAATATATAAAGTGCTCATACATGGATTGTTGTTCACTTTCTTGCAACAAGGTTCTAAGTGCTTAAGGGAATTTGGAGATTCAAAATTGATCACTAAGAAAGTAATAATCCAATACACTTGCCATGAAAATGATTATCTAGATACAAAATCCGTATATGGAACATCATTCAATAATTCAATGCGTCTAACACCCATTCTATAGCACACAGTCAAAATAATGTTGTATATGTGCTAACTTGCACAACCAACACTCTATAACCAATACAAATTTTGAAGCTCAAATGCTTCTCGGTCAAATTGGTATCACATCCATCTATCCCTGACAACATTGAACAATTTTAGGTATTCAATGATGATATTCATATCCTTGAGTTTCTCTCCAATTTTAAAGATTTGGAAACACAAATAATTGATGAATTCGGTAAGGAGAAACCGAATGAGATGAAGGTGGAATTTTAAACCTAAAAATCAATGACTAGATTTCAAGGATGGGCAATCTATGGCCCTTTATAGTTCAAAATTATGTATTAGCCTACTAGAATCATATATTTAGAAAGTCTATTTGATATGGATGACTCTACAGAGAAAAAATAAAGTGCATCCCCTCATAGGAGGGCACAATACCGTCTCACAACTTAGGAGACTATAATGATCAAAACAATGTGCTAATAGAATAAGCCTACACCCTGCGTGATAATGAAGACTTGGTGCATGTACTCAAAATATACCAAGATGACATTTCATGAATCTATAATTATCTAAAGTATTTTTATTGTTCCATCTTGTCACATACCATCCCATTGAATTCGGCATAGATTCATTCCCCTAGAGGAAGAGACCCATCAATGTTTTTTTGTGCTTCTCATATTACAAGAAGTGTAGAATTTGTTGAGCACAAAGATCATATTTCCAATCTACCACTTAACATGGGTCACCAAAGTTGTTCCAATCTGCGAAAAGTGGAGAAAATTTCCTTTTTATGGACTTCCACAATTTGAACAAGGTGTCCGAGAAATATAAATACCCATTTCTATCTCTTTATGAGGTGCTACAAATTGTGAATGATGTACAAATGATTTCCTTCTTGGATGGGTACACATGATACAATCAATTCATTATGCACAATGAAAATAAGATTAAGATGGCCTTCGATGCAAGTGGGAATATTTTCATATAAAATAATTCGATTAATTCTAATCAACATTGACACAACTTTTTCAGTGTGGCATGGATATAACATTTAAGGATTTTATTGGAAAGTGAATCATTATCTATATGGATGATCTCATAATATTCTCCAAGAAGCATTCTAGTCATGTAAAAACATGCACATAATTCTTCAACATTTCCATGAGTATGACATCTCCCCCGATCTACAGAAATGTGCCTTTCGATTCACCAAAGGTAAAGTGTTGGGGTACATAATTTTTGAAAAGGGCACATCTTTCAATCCTTATCTAAACGCAACTATTCTAAAGATTCCATTCCCAATAGTAAAAAAAAAAATATTAACTTTGTAAGAAAGTTTATCTTAGGTTTTCTCAATCTATCCGAACCACTCGATGCAATGCTAAAACAAGATACAAAGTTCAAATAGAAATATAAAGCATGCACCACATGTGTGGAAATAAAATAAGAAAACACTTAGAATCCCATTATAATTATCCCAAACTATACACACTCCTTCCTTCATCTACACATTTTCCTTGGAGTACTCTTGTACATCATTTCTAACCCAAAAGAAGGAAGAAATGGAGAGTGAAAGAATCATTGAATTCATGTGTTCACCCTTGCGCAACAAATAACTACACTACTCTTCCATCGACAAAAATCCTTCGAATTGATCAAAGCTATGAAAAATTTTAGACACTACATATTACACATTAAGGTAATTTACATTTTGTTTGATATTGCAATCAAGTCCATATTGATGTAGAATGAGTGGGTGAGCACCATAAAAATGGATGTCCACCCTTCAAGAGTTGAACTTAGATATCTAACCAATGAAGATAGTCAAAGGCATGGGTTTGAGTCACACAATGATAGAGGTTGATCCAAATCTGGTTTTCTAGTATTACACGGTCAACTTACTCACACAAGATGAATGGTACTAGGATGTAGCCTATTATTTTATTAGTTAAAGATGTCATATACACCTTAATTACACTTAAAATAAAGCCTTGTGCCCAAATAGTAGTAACTTCATGATAAAATATGGCTCACTCTACTACATATATCATGAAGATATCTATTTTTGATGTCTATTGAAAGAAGACGATTCTACAATATAGCATGATTTCCTTGAGAATCATGTCACTAGCCATGGGTCATGAAATTCTACCACACACCAAATCCTAAGGGAAATATACTATTGGCCTTTTTATTCTAGGACGCACACACTCATGCTAGGATTTTCCATGCTTTCCAAACTACCACATCAAGAGAGCACAACCTTGTCATACACTTACAACCTATTATTGGAATACCTCCCTTTGTCGGGTGCCGATGGACTTTGTTAGCATCATAAATGGGAATTTTTCAGTTTGTCACAAGTTCATCCTCACTACTACTGAATACTACATAAATTATTCAAAAGCACAACCATTCAAGAATTACACAATAGACATCATCATCAAGCCCTTCGAGGACCACATAATTATAAGGTTTGGTATACCATTTGTGTTGATATATTATAATGGCCCTACTTTCACTTCTATGCAATTCCTTGAATGGGATTATGACGATAAAAATATTTTGAGATTTTCTTCTAACTATTACCCACAAGAAAATGGTCTTGCAGAATCAACTAGAAAAGAAATTAGTGGTTATTAAGAAGATCTTATTTAAAAATCTAAAAGAATGGTATAATCAACTCAAGTATGCACTTCAATCAAATAGAACCTAAATCAAGTCTGAACTAGGCACCACCCCTTTCCATCTTGTCTATGGTGTACACCCTATCTTTTTAGTGAACTTGTAAATCCCCACACTAAATTTCATACAAGAATACTTAGGGGAAAATGAAAAAGTAGAGGCTAGACTCCTTAGCCTAATGTCATAGGATATAAAATGAGATGAAGCCCTTACTCAATTTAATAAGCACCAAGAGGTTGTTAAATTTAGTTTGAAAAGAAAGCCAAATGTCAAGCCTTTAGAATATAGACCTAGCGCTACTATGGGATAAGGCACATGAGAAGAAGGGGAAACATAATTTTTTTAACAATAACTAGCTTAGACCATTCCAAATTGTAGAGATTCAGGTGAAAACACCTTCTAGCACAAAAACATCAATAGTGAAGGTGTTCTATTGAATTCCTCAAGCACTATTTTTATGCATAAGTCATCTATTGTGTGACACTTCAATGGGAAAAACTTTGGCTAATCTTACATCGTGTAAATATTTTTCTTACTTTCTAGGTTCTTTACTACCCTGGTTTTCCCTTTTATTTGTATTTTTCCTTGGTACTGTTAATAAACTTATAAAATATTTTGCATGCCTTATTTTAGTTGTCTCATCTTCTTAAGATATCCTATGTGCACAATCATTCCAAATGTTCCTATTTCAACTTTTGAGTTATAAAATTATTGTGTTGAATTGAGACAATGGTTGATAATGTTATATTCTAACAAATGTTTGATCTCATGAAATTTGGTGAGTTGTGCAATGAATTTTCATAATTGTTATCCAATTTTTCACATATGACAAAATTGGACGACGGGGTCCTATTACGATCAAATTACGACATTGGTTCCGGCGACTCACATTCAATCATCACATAAATAACATGATTAAAATAATTAATAAAATGCATAGGTGAGCTCACCTAGCATTGAACGGGGTCAAATTAAGCTCCACTCAGTAACAACTCGGTGTTATCTTAGTTGAGAACTCTGTCATTTATCATTGGATCTCAACTCGATGGGTTGGTTGAGCCCAACATTGAAGCGAGTTGGTCTAACTCACGAAGGGAGAAATGACAGGTTCGAGCCAGATTACTTGGTGAAACATCAAATATTATAAAAGGCTCATCCAAACAAGAAGATGGCTTAAGGTAATGAATGTCAAAAAAGCTCAAAGCATGACTTGGCAAGTGGCTCGTCGACTCGGCGTGAAGGTTTCAATGAATTTTAGTGAGCCGGTGCAAGAGGTAAGTCCCTATGAGCTCGGTTGAAGCGAGATAACGCTCACAAGGAGAAAAATCTAAGAGCATCACATATCTCAGCTCACCAAATCACAAAAGAGCCTAGACATGATGAGTTGCAAGGTATATAAGCTCAGACTCGTGCAAAAATGCAAGGGTAGAATTATATTGTTAAGGCTCGACACGATGTAGGGAATTGACTTAAAAACATAAATTCAGGACTCAATACATGTAAATGGATACTCTTGTGGGTCAAGTGAATTGTGAGATCAAGCTATGCTAAGGCTCGGATCAGTGAGAGGGCTTGACGGAGAGAGTTGAGTTCTGATTCGTAGGTAATGGCTCGATCCAATCATGAGCAACCTATAGGAAATAGTGACAGGGCATATGGCACAACTCGAAGGAGATCTCCTAAGAGAGATCAATCAAATGTAACTTGATTGGGTCATGTCTCAAGGGAATGACTCACCAATAGATATGAGGTATTCAAATGTAAATCCAGAGTGTATCCGAATTAGCCGGCTCGATCCAAAAGTAGGGACTCGTAATACAAGCTCACAAATATGAAGAGATGGATGCGTGATGGGGAGAGCAACACATCAGGGTGAACTAGTGAGGTCAAGCAAACGAAGCTCGAGGAGATTGTATAAATGGCTTAGTTGTTATGGGTGAACTCAACCTCGAGCTCAAGGATATATTCGCTTAAGTAACTCAGAACACCGAGTTTAGGCTCAACATGGTGGTGAGTGGTTCAGGCTGAGTCACTAAGTGGTAATGGGTTTGTCGTTCAAACACAAAGGGGGAAACGACATTGAATCTACTTTGGGCTCACCAGAGAAAAGATTCGTGAAGGTGATTCATGGAGTGAGTCTCAAGCGGGATGACTCGGTCGAGGAACTTTGAACATGGGAGAGTGTGTAGAGCTTCAAAATGGCATAGCTCATTAGGGATTTTGAGGGGCCTATGGCCATAGTGGAGATAATTCCATGACAAACCATCATAAGAATCTTCACGCTCGGGGAATTTGAGGTTTTGGATGTCGTGAAGATATTGGAGATGGAAAGTTGACATAGGAGTTTCGTATGTGGGATACATTCATCTTGATTTCCATGGTGGAGACTTTGTAATGGTAAGCCATCATAAGGTTTCTGCACAGAGAAAAATTCTAAGTTGGTTTCCAATTCACAAGGTGGGTCGTTAGGAGACTACAGGCGAGATGGCGAGTTAGTCACCGAGTTATTAGCATGGAGGGTGGAGCTATTCTTGAAAGTAAGCTAAATACTTAGTCATGATAGGGATCTACAGGCATGAAATTACATCATCAAGTTAGAAAGATCACAGTTGAAGAGGTGTTCGAGTATACGGTGAGCCTGTGAAGATGATTCCACAGTGGGGTGAGTTCCTGTGGAGTGTTATACGAAGGGTCCGAGTTGAGGTCTGAGTCCGCATTAACCAATCTAGGGCGATCAGGGGATACAAAGAAGGAAATACCAAATTGAAAATGACTCACACAAGTGAGCTACGGGAGAGGCTCGAGATGATTTGTTTAATGGTGATTTTGTGTGTAGATCTCGTGAAGGACTCACTTTCGGATGATGCACGTTGAGTTCGAGGGAGTTCGGAAAAAGCACAAAGACCTCGAGTGAACAATGGCTAGTGAATGTCGGTCGAGCTTGCTAAACGAGAGGTTAAGGTGAGTTCACGAATGATACGGGTAGATTTTGATCAATTTTAGGTGTCAATGCAAAGCCAAGGATCTCAATTTGATGAGGGAGCTCGACCATTGGTGATTTGGAAGGTAATGAGCTCGTGGAAGGCCTCGGGATGTCGAGTCATGATTGCTAGAAAGCGAGTCACCTCGGTTAAATTGGTATCAAGTTAGTAGCTCAATGTGATGCAAAGGAGATGGCACAACGAGTTCATCAGGCAAGTCATAAGAGCTTGGAGAAAGTTCACGGGGATGGTCACGGTGATGGCGTTGAACTCGGCCGATGAGCTCGATATGGAGTGGATCCCAATGAAGACAAGCCCAACTTGGCATTTGAATGCATCTCAGCCCATAATAAGCAAATCAGCTTGAAGTAAAAATAATGCTTGTCAAAACGAGCTTAGAGACAAACCCGGGTGGAAGAGCTCGATGGAGCTCGGTGCAGAAGCTTGCTCGACACAAAGCTCGGTGGGATAGGAGCTCACATCAAACTAGGAATCAACTCGGTGCCCTGGATGAGAGGAGGTAGATTTCTGAGTCGAGGATCATCAACATTTCTCATAGAGGTGGCTCGACCTTGTTTCAAATAGGATGTGAAAAAATAAAGGATCTCGATGTAGGCAACGAATTCTTATGAAGAGCTTGTGGATCACTCGGGGTAGGCTTGGTTGGCCGAGCTTATATCCTATTAGGTTGTAGAGATGAGTGCCTCGAAATTCCCAAAGGCATGAGCCTGCAGGTGTGAGTTGGCCATGATGACACGATGCAAATGAAGTAGAGATGTTGGAGCTCATTGTTGATCTAAGTGGCTCAAGGGAGGAATGTAGTATGTGCTAGGGTGACGAGCCCATCGCCAAATAGTAAGGAGTTCTGAGTTGAGTGGAAAGGATATGACTTACCATGGGAATAACGTGTAAGTTTGCAAAGTAAAGAAAGGAGCATGTTCAATGGATTCAAGAGACAGAGCTCGGTAGTGAGTCCATGTAGAGAAGAGGAGCTCGACACCGACTCGGTGAGTTGGCTCGGCGAGCCAACCACCGAGTTGGTCTGTTTTGATCTTTCCTCATGGACCCCCACCCTCTTCAATACAAACCAGCTTTAGGGGGTCCTACCTAAAAATTTATTAAATTAATATTTTTATTAAAATATTTTAATAATAATATTTATTATTATTAATAAAATATTTTATTTAAATATTCCTTTAATTAATTGAGAAAATTAAGTCAACAGGCCATTAATGACACATGATGGAAGCTTCTCAAGTGATTTAACCAACTTTGTAAAAATGAACCATCATGTACCTTCAATTTAGGAAGGAATTTATTACTTTTCCTCTTCTCTCTCACAGAATTCTTCTATAAATGTAAGTTGGAAGCTCAATCCAAGAGGTTGGACATGTTATACAGTTAGACAAGTGCATATCTTTCAAGAGTCCTACTTTTTCTGCAAGTTGTTCTTATATGTTGAGGGAACTTTCAATCCTCCTTTTCAAGATTGTAATGACAACCATTTCCTTTTCCAAATGTAATGATGCATTGTGCACGTTATTAAAGTAATAAAAGTGTGCGTTTTGTGACCAATGTTGGTCCATTCATCCTTCTATACTTCTTTATGCCTTTCTCATGCTTGCAAGTACATTGTGCAAGTTCAAGTTTCTATTGCAAGTTATTGGAGTTTTATGCTTATCAAGTGGTGGATTATTGCATGAAGTTGAGTTGTGGTGCTTGTTCACCCTTCTCAGGTTCATCCTTCTTCACTAGAATACTGATAGATTGTTTTGTCTCGATTGATTTTAACAAAGGGAACACATGTTTCCTAGTTTGTGGTATTTTGTTACCCTCTCTAAGTTGCAGTAGGTGAAGTTGACCTATGGTGCATAACCCCTCTTCAAATCAACCCTTATTGAGTCTAGCAACACCCTTTATTTGGTGCATCACCATCCCTAGTATAGTTTCATTTCTTGCAAATCTCTTTCCCTAAAACCCATGAAAATGTTATTATAGGTCTAGATAACCATTTTATTACACTAGGAGTAGTACAACACTTAGTTTAGGAAAAGGAATCCAGCCTTCTCTAGAGGTTCACCTTGAGCCCAAGACCCACATCTTAAGAGGTGATCCCATGTTACCCAATCACATCGAACGTCCTACTCACATTCTCGGTCATTGAAGCATGCATTGATTTAGCGATAACAGATTTTTTTAGCACGCCTGTGGGGGACAAAAGTTGGTACTTCTCTTCTCACTTGCAAAATCAAAGTACTTGGTGACTCTATATCTTTGGATTCCAAATCTCAGTGTGTTAACTTATGTAAAGAATTCAAACAAGAGCTTCTTCAAAGCAAGGAAATTATCAGCATATCAAACTATCCATGTCTCCTCCAAGAAAAAGGAGAAGAGGCATCTCAACATCACCCATTGCAAAGCATCACCTCATAGGGGTCATTCAACTCCTCCTTATGGAAGGTTTCCTCCACCTAGGAATAATCAACCTCTCGTTGTTATGGCAAGGAACCAAGTTTTCCCCCTTTCAATGCAAGTAGTCCTCTTCTATTGGCTCAACGTGACCCTATACCTATTGCAATGGCACTCAAAAGTTTACCCTTCTACACATGGAAAACTCACGTTACTCTAGTGGAACATATTCTTGATGTAGCCAACATTTGTGTAGTACATAATATCACGGAGGACAACATTATGGTTAGACTTCTTGCTACCTCTTTCAAGGGAAAAGCACTTCAATGGTTTCAAGGGTTAAGTGTTGGTACTATAACCACTTGGGACGAGTTAGGAGAAAAGCTCTATAAATAGTTTGAAGAAAAGAGTGATCACTGTCACTCTTAGAACAACTCACGACCATAAAGAAGGCTCTCCAAGAATACATGAGTGATTTCAACTTTTGGTTCCATATGACCTAGAATAGGATTCGGCACTCATAAAGCCTTCTCCAAATAATGCATTCTTGTACTATTTACAAACCTTGAATAGTGATGTAATAGTTATGATCTATTCCATGGGAGGGACTACACTACATGATGCCTATGAAGTTGTCATAAGCAGCGGAGAATTCCTTAATCTAGGCTAGAAAGATAGCTCCATGATTGCCAATGCCATTGTCTCCGGATATTACGAATAATCAGCCTTTCATTGCTCTTATTCCAGCAACCTCCATGTAACCAGCTCAGTCTACCCCCACCTCTTCAAATGACCTATTTGAAGTCAAGTCCCTGCTGTAAACTTTTAGGAACGAGCTCGTTACACTCAAGAGGCAACAATTTCAATATAATCGTCCATACCAGCCATAAAATTAGTAGTATCAGGATAATTGTCCTCCTTTTCAAGGGAACAATCCACCTCAAAATCAAACTGCAAGTCAAGATACGAATGTCAAACCTTTCAACTTTCATAACCCTCTTTCTACTAGCTCATCTAAAGCCATAGTACCTGTCTAGAGTAATCTAGTTCAAGACTACGAATGGTGTTATCCTTATTCTCAACCAAACAATAATAATATTTTCCCTAATGGATTTATTGGCCAAGCTCTTATGGTTCAAAGTGTATTTGCCCCTCCAGAGGCAAGATAAAATTCATCTACACATGAAATAGCAGATCAACCATAGGTGCACGAGGAAACCACTTTGTTAAATTGGCAAGTAGAAGATTTTTGCGGGTTGAATACATATTCCTCATCAGTAGTGGCAAAAACACTCGTTCCAAAAAGAGAACAATGGATTCTCAACTTTCCAAAGTTTATCAAGAATCCAATTCACATCCTCACCACAGCGGTGGTTGATAAAGATGTGGGAAATAAACCACCGAAACACATGTTAGCCAAGTTGTAAGGAAAGAAGGTTCTTCAGGCATCACAATACCCAACAAGCATTTTCCAAAAGAGGATTCTAATGCCCAAAGAAGTATCAGCAAAGTAGGATTAATTCCCTTTAGTATTGTATAACAAATGAAAAAAGTAACCTAAGTTTTATTATGTGGGATGCACTCTCAATTCCTTCTCAAAGAAACTTGTTGCGAGAGGCTTTAAACAGTTTTGGTACAACTAATGGATCATTGGGTCATGGAACAACAACCGCTATGAGTTTGTGTCAACTAGAAGGGAAAAGTATTCCTAAGGTGAAAAACCACCACCATTCTATATTTCCCTGATCATTGGTGACCACTTGGTACATAATTGCATGATTGATTATGGTGTCAGTAGCTCGGTCATGCCCAAACAAATTACAAATGTATTAGGCATACAATATGCACCGGTTGCAAAAGGGATTGTTCATCTAGATGGTACATTCATTAAAAATGTTGGAGTTATCAAAGGACTTCAACTTACCATCCATGCATGCTTGAGTTTTTCATTCACCTAAGACATATCAGTCATTGATCTCCCTCCTCTCTTTGTCATCTGCCTATCACGAGATTTCACTGCAAATATGGGCGGTTATCTATCGATCGATTGGTCAGATATGATTCTTAGGACTCAATATGGAACCAAAATAACTATAAGGGTGGAAAAAATCTGCAATAATCATGTAGAACCCTACACCTCTAGTCCTATAAAAAGGAATCATACCATCGGTGATCCAGAAGAAGAATATGTTGTTCATGAACCGACCACTCTTGTTGAAGAAGTCCACAATACTGTGCTGGATGAAGTGAGTGGAGATCATCAGTATGATTCCTATGCTGATGTGTTGGTAGAGGAAGAAGTTGGTTTATTGTTGTTGGAAGAGATGGGATTGGGTACATACTGCATTCATGAGAAAAGTACAATCATACCGTAATTGGTCAAAACACCAAGTAATTCTGAAGGACTATGGAAATTGTTCTTTGATGGCTAGAGGAGTAAGAATGTGTCTGGTGCTGGAGTCATGCTGATTTCTCCAAGGGGAGATAATTACTTTTCATATTTTCGGTTGTAATTCAGTTGCACTAACAATGTCTTGAATATGAGGCCCTTATGCAAGGAATCTAGCTAGCTCAAAAAAGGGAATCAAAGCCTTGACTATTTTTGGAGATAATGAGTTAGTTGTTCATCAAGTGATGGTATGCAGTGCATCCAAAAATGATCTTTTAATATCATACAAGAACCGAGTCTAGGATTTGATTGAAGATTTTGAAGCTTTTGGGATCCATGCGGTTCCTAGAAATCAAAATCAAGATGTTAATAGGCTTGCTACAATTGGCTCACAATACAACATACATGTTGATATCATGAAAGAAGGGAAAAATCTATCAAAATGGTGGTTTAACCTATAGTTCTTGATAATGTGAGTAGTTGGCAAGTGTTCGATAATGATAAAAAAATTATTTTCCTACAAGAAGAGGTGGATTTTGCTACGAATAATCAAGATAAGTTATAAGAATCATATGGTGATCAAACCATATAATTGAAAGGCAACAAGCTATCAAAAGGTTTAGTTACTCTGGAATCCTTTTTCAATTCATATGATCAATCCAAAAGACAAAGCTCTAACATGGTGGTCAAAGAAGAAGATTTTGAGGAAGTCAAGGTAGCAAATGAAAAGTTTAAATATCAGGAAAGTATGCACTTTCGAAGAGAAAGAATCTTTCATAAAACTTTGTCAAGAGTATCACAACATTTTTGTATAGAGCTATAACGACCTGCACGGTTTTGATCTAGGTCTAGCACAACATACCATCAAACTGGATCCTAATTCCAAGCCAATTCATTAGAAACAGAGGCCAATTAATCCCAAAATTGAGCCACTAATGAGAAAGGAGCTAACCAAACTCATCGAGGCATGTACAATTTTTCCTATCAAACATTCCTATTGGGTAACTAATCTGGTCCCCGTAAGGAAGAAGAACAGAGAAATTTAGTTGTGCATGGATTTCAAGGACTTCAACCGCACCTCATTGAAAGATCATTATCCTCTTCCACCAATGGATAAAATCCTTCAAGCGGTAGCAGTGCTCAAATATTTTCTTTTCTCGATGGATATTTGGGTTACAATCAAATTCTGGTCCAAGAATCTGATCAATTCAAAACGGATTTCACTACCAAGTGGGGCACATATGCTTACAACAAAATGCCATTCGGATTGTCCAATGTTGGGGCTACTTTCCAAAGAGTCATGGACATGGCATTTAAGGGACTAATCAATGATATCATCTTGGTTTAACTTAATGATATAATTGTATATTCTAAGCATCCGAAGACCACATCATGCATCTAAGGAAGGTTTTCCGAAGGTGTAGGGAATTTGGGGTTTCACTCAATCCTAAGAAATGTATTTTTACGTAGTGCACGAAGGAAAGTTGTTAGGTCATGTTGTTTTAGTAGAAGGACTTTCTATTGATCCAACCATGATTCGTTCGATTATATCCTTATCTCTCCTAAGTCACAAGAAGGGTCTCCATAGTTTTCTAGGAACCATAAACTTTGTGTGGAGATTCATCTCTCAATTCACATCATTGGCTAAACCATTGAAAGCCTCTTTGAAGAAAAACATTCCATTCTCATGGAAAAATGAAGAAAATGAGAGCTTCGAATCCATGAAAATGGCCATTTCTCAAGCTTCCACGTTGGTGAACCCTAAATTTGATAAAGATTTTATTCTTTATGCTTTTTAGAGTCAAGAGAGCATTTCAGGATCCCCACTCAATAAAATAAAGATATGATGGAGAAACCAATTGATTTCTTGATCAATCCCTAAAATACTATGAGCTCAAATATTCATTCGTTGAAAAATAACTTTCTTTACGGTTATTCAAGCTTTGAAGAAATTCAAACACATGTTGTCCAATAAAAAAATCATCTAATGGTGTCGCATCTAGGTGTCAAGGACTTTTTGCTGAACAAAGAGATGAACGAAAAGCGTGCTGGATGGATCACGAAGGTGATGGAGTATGACATACATATCAAAGTTACCAAACTTGTCAGAGGTAAAGGTTTGTGTCAACAACTTGCTGCAGACATGGAATCAAAAGGTGATGAGAACGTGATGCTCCTAAACACTAATGAGGGTGATGATCAAGTTAACTAGTTATCTAAAATGAAGAGTTTCCTTTTCTCATGAGTATATCCTGTGAACATGGATAAAAATCAAAGACAGACTTTCCATCTTCAATCTATTCCATATGTTCTGGTAGATAATGTTCTCTTTCGAAAGGATTTGAATGGTGTTCTCCTTTGGTGCGTGGGACTGGAATAGGTAAGTAAGATACTAGAAGAGTTTCACAATGGCCTATCTGGAGGACATTATTCTACACGAACAACTGTTACCAAGATCATGTGCGTTGGTTACTATTGGTTGGATTTATTCAAAGATGCCCATCTCTAGTTGGATTTATTCAAAGATGCCCATCTGGGTAAGGAAGTGTAAGGAATGTGCCCTTTTCACTGGCAAATAGAAGTTGGAAGCTCTTCCACTACATCCAATTCAAGTGGATCAACCCTTCATTCAATGGGGGTTGGATTTCATCAAAATGATTAATCCTCCATCAGTGATGAACATAAATGGGTTCTTACTGCAACGGACTACTTTACTTGATGGAAAAAGGTAGTGGCATTAAAAGAAAGCAATGAGAAGGTAGTTCTTGATTTCTTGGAAGGTATAATGACAAGGTTCGGTGTTCCATTTACAGTTATTTCAGACAATGCAATGGCTTTTCTTGGTATGAAGTTGAGTGAATGGGTTGTTAAGAATGGGTTCTACCTCAAGACTTTATCCAATTACTATCCATAAGGAAATGGATTGGCTGAGTCTAGCAACAAGAACCTCACAAGGATTATCAAGCACATGATGGAGACTAATAGGAGGACTTGGCACACACAGCTTAAAATTGCCTTATGGGCAGATCGGATCACACCTAAGAGGGCCATTGAAAATTCTCCTTTCATACTTGTATATGGAAGAGAAGCAAAACTTCCGCTCTCCTTGAAGTTACCTTCTTTGGAGTTAGTTCATCAACTTGAGGTTATGGAGAGTGATCCTCTAATAGTCAAATTTGTTGAGCTCATGGAGTTAGAAGAAGTACGAAAAGAGGCTATGAAGACTTTGGAGAAACATCGAGCTCATGTTAAGAAAAATTTTGATAAAAAGGCATCCGACACGGATTTTCAAGAAGGAGATTTAGTTCTCAAATGGGATGAAGATATAGCCAAACCAAGAAAACACACCAATTTTGACGCTCTCTGGAACGGGCCATACATCATCACGAGTTGCAAAGAGGTGAATTCATTTTATCTATCCAGACTCAATGGAGAAGGAATTCCCATTCATGTGAATGGGATACATCTCAAATATTTATTTTGAGATCATTTCACCCCATGTACAGTTTAGTTAGGTGTTTTCCTCCAAGTGCTTATGCACATTATTGTGTGTTGTTGTACATTTTGCTTTCCTTTTGTTGTTATGCACATTGTTTCATCATTGGATTTTTTCAAGGAGAAGGAAGGTTCAAAGTTTCCATAAGAGTTTCATAATGTTGCTTCATTCAAAATTCCGTAGTATGCCATAGATGCCAAGTATTCATCAAATTCAGTATACTTCATGCTTAGCATTTTAGGGAGGTCAAGATCCGCAATGCTCAAGAAGACTTTGGGATGTATCACAAAAGATCAAATCACTTTCAAGATTCCAACATTGACTCCATGCCCAATGGATGACTTAAGGCTACTGGAATCATGCTTAGCAGGCAATCATCCCGAGAGATCACCAAAAATGTTATCCAATTTTGCACACATGACAAAATTAGACAATGGGGTCCTATTATGATCAAATTACGACATTAGTCTCAGGGACTCACGTTCGGTCATCACAGAGATAACATGATTAAAATAATTAATAAATTGCATAGGTGAGCTCACCTAGCATTAAACGGGTCAAATTGAGCTCAACTCGGTGATAAATCAGTGTTATCTCGGTTGAGAACTCGATTGTTTATCATTGGAGCTCAACTCGACAATTGGCCAAGCCCAACACAAAAAGCGAGTCAGTTTAACTCATGAAGGGATAAATGACAGGTTCGAGCTAGATTACTCGGTGAAGCATCAAACATTACAAAATTCTCGATGAACATGAATATGAATCGAGGTAATGAATGTCAAAAAAATCTCAAAGCATGACTTGGTAAGTGGCTCATTGACTCGACGTGTAGGTTTCAATGAATGTTAGTGAGCCCAGTGCAAGAGGTAAGTCCCCATGAGCTTGGTATGAACCAATCTAATACTCGCAAGGAGGAATATCTCAAACCATCAGATATCTTAGCTTGCTAAATCACAAAAGAGCCTAGACACGGTGAGTCGTAAGTTATACAAGCTCGATGCTCAGGGAGAAATTGTAAGGGTAGAATTATATTGTTAGCGAGCTTGGCACGATCTTTGGGAATTGACTTCAAAACATAAATTTAGGACTTCATACATGCAAAGGGATACTCGTGTGGTTTGATTCAATTGTGATATCAAGCTATGGTAAGGATCATTTGGTGAGAGGGCTTAAAAGAGAGAGAGGAGTTGTGATTCGCATGTAATGGATCAATCCAATCATGAACAACCTAGAGGAAATGATGATGGGGCATATGGCACAACTCGAAGGAGAGCTCCTAAGATAGCTCAATCGAATGTAACTCGGTTGGGTCATGTCTCAAGGGGATAACTCACCAATAAATATGAGGTATTCAAACACAAATCAAGAGTGTATCCAAATTAAATGGCTCGATCTAAGAGCAGGGAATCGTAATATGAGCTCACAAATATGAAGAGATTGATGTGGATGGTGATGGGGAGAGTAGATCATCAGGGCGAGCTAGTGAGGTCAAGCAAACGAAGCTCGAGGAGATTATATAGGTGGATCGGTTGTTATGGGTGAACTCGACCTCGAGCTCAAGGATCTATTCACTTAAGCAACTCGGAACACCGATTTTAGGCTCAACATGGTGGTGAACAGTTCAAGTTGAGTCACTTAGTGGTAATGGGTTCGTCATTCAAACGCAAAGGGGAAAAAAAATGCCTTGAATCGGCCATGGGCTCGCCATTGAGAAAAGAGTCAGTGAAGGTGAGTAATGGAGTGAGTCCAAAGCAAGATGACTCACTGAGGAACTTCGAACATGGACAAGTGCGTAGAGATTTGAAATGACATAGCTCGTTGGGGATTTTGAGGGGCCTGCGGCCATGGTGGAGATAATGTCATGAAAAACCATCGTAAGAATCTCTGCGCTCGAGAAATTTGAAGTTTGCGGCCATGGTGAAGATATTGGAGATGGAAAGTCGACATAGGAGTTCCGCACGTGGGATAGATTCATCCCGATTGTCATAGTGGAGACTTTGTAATGGCAAGCCATCATAAGGCTTCCACACAGAGAAAAATTCTATCTTAGTCACCAATTCACCAGGTGAGTCATTAGGGAGACTAAAGGCGAGATGGCAAGTTAAACACTAAGTTATTAGCATGGAAGGTGGAGCTATTCTCGGAAGCAAGCTAATGACTTAGTCATGATAGGGATCTATGTGCACGAAATTACATCATCAAGTTGGTAAGATCATGGTTCGAGAGGTGTTCACTCACAAGGTGAGCTGTGAAGATGATTCCTCGGTGGGGCGAGTTCATGTGGAGTGATATGCGAAGGGTCCGAGTTGAGGTCTAAGTCGGCATTAACCAATGGAGGGTGATCGGGGGCGCGAAAGAAGGAAAGATCGAACCGAAGATGGCTCACATGAAGAGCTACATGGACAATCTCATACGATTTGTTCGATGGTGAGTTTTTTTGCATGACTCACGAAGGACTCGGTTTCAATGACACACATTGAGTTCGAGGGAGTTAGGTAAAAGCACAAAGACCTCAAAGTGAATGGTGGCTCGTGAATGTCGATAGAGCTCGTTAGGTAGAGGCTAAGACGAGTTTATGGATAATACATATAGAGTTTGATCGATTTTGGGTGTCAATACAAAGCTAAGGATCGATTGTGATGAGGGAGCTTAACCATCGGTGATACGGAAGGTAATGAGCTCGTGGAATGGCTCAAGATGCTGAGTCATGATTGCTTAGAAAGCGAGTCACCCGAGCTAAATTGAGTCTTGGGTTACTAGCTCAATGTGATGTAAAGGAGATGGTGCGGCGAGTTCATCCGGAAATTCACAAGAGCTCGAGAGCAAGTTCGCGGGGATGGTCACGGTGATGGCGTTGAACTCAAAGAATGAGCTTGATGTGGAGGTGAGCTCATGGAAGCAAACTAAATAGTATGAGCTGAGCCCAATGAATACAAGCTGGGAAGACGACTCGGCGTTTAAATGCATCTCGGCCCATAGTGAGCAACTCGGCTTGAAGGAAAAACAAGGCTCGTCAAAATGAGCTTAGAAATAAACCCGTGTGGAAGAGCTCGATGGAGCTTGGCACAAGCTCGAAAGACAAAGCTCGGTGGGATAGGATCTAGCATTGAACTAGGAATCAACTCGGTCCCAGGATGAGAGGAGGTAGATTTCTAAGTTGAGGATCATCAACATTTCTCATAGAGGTGGCTCAGCCTTGTTTCAAATAGGATGTGAAAAAATGAAGGATCTCGATGTAGGCAACGAATTCTTATGAAGATCTCTTGTGGATCACTCGGGGTAGGCTTGGTTGGTCAAGTGAGCTTATATCCTATTAGGTTGAGAGATGAGTGTCTCAAAATTCCTAAAGGCATGAGCTCAGGTGTGAGTTGGCCACGATGACACGACACGATGCAAATGAAGTAGAGATGGTGCGGCTCGTTGTTGTTGATCCGAAGCGGCTCAAGGGAGGAATGTAGTGTGTGCTTTAGGGTGTGAGCCCATCGCCAAATAGTAAGGAGTTCGAGAGTTGAGTGGAAAGGATATGACTTACCATGTGAATAATGTGTAAGTTTGCAAAGTAAAGAAAGGATCTTGTTGATGGATTCAAGAGACAGAGCTCGTGTAGTAAGTCCATATAGAGAAGAGGAGCTTGACACACCGACTCGGTGGCGAGTTGGCTCGGCGAGCCAACCACCGAGTTGGTCTATTTTTGATCTTTCCTCATAGCCCCCCTCTTCAATACAAACCAGTTTTAGGGGGTCCTACCTAAAAATTTATTAAATTAATATTTTTATTAAAATATTTTAATAATAATATTTATTATTATTAATAAAATATTTTATTTAAATATTCCTTTAATTAATTGAGAAGATTAAGTCAATGAGGCCATTAATGACACATGATGGAAGCTTCTCAAGTGGTTTAACCAACTTTGTAATAAATGAACCATCATGTACCTTCAATTTAGGAAGGAATTTATTACTTTTCCTCTTCTCTCTCATAGAATTCTTCTATAAATGTAAGTTGGAAGCTCATTCCAACAGGTTGGACATGGTTAGACAGTTAGACAAGTGCATATCTTTCAAGAGTCCTACTTCTTCTGCAAGTTGTTCTTATATGTTGAGGGAACTTTCAAGCCTCCTTTTCAAGACTGTAATGACAACCATTTCCTTTTCCAAATGTAATGATGCATTGTGCACGTTGTTGAAGTAATAAAAGTGTGTGTTTTGTGACTAATCTTGGTCCTTTCATCCTTCTATACTTCTTTGTGCCTTTCTCATGCTTGCAAGTACATTGTGCAAGTTCAAGTTTCTATTGCAAGTTCTTGGAGTTATGTGCTTATCAAGTGGTGGAGTATTGCATGCAGTTGAGTTGTGGTGCTTGTTCACCCTTCTCAAGTTCATCCTTCTTCATTGGAAGACTAATAGATTGTTTTTTCTGATTGATTTTAACAAAGGGAACACATGCTTCCTAGTCTGTGGTATTTTGTTACCCTCTCTAAGTTGCAGTAGGTGAAGTTGACTTATGGTGCACAACACCCTCTTCAAATCAACCCTTCCTGAGTCTAGCAACACCCTTTATTTTGTGCATCACCATCCCTAGTATAGTTTCATTTCTTTACAAATCTCTTTCCCTAAAACCCATGAAAATGTTAGTATAGGTCTAGATAACCATTTTATTACACTAGGAGTAGTACAACACTTATTTTAGGAAGAGGAATCCGGCCTTCTCTGGAGGTTCACCTTGAGCCCAAGTCCCACAACTTGAGAGGTGATCCCATGTTACCCAATCACACCGAACATCTTGCTCACATTCTGGCCATTCAAGGGTGCAATGATTTGGCGATAACGGTAATATCAATTGATTGTTTTACGTTTTCAAGTATACGTGTTTATATATTTTTACATTTGTTATGTGGATTGAAAAATATTGTGGCACTCTAAGAGAGTCTTGCAAAAAACTCACATTAATGTTTCCTTTTAGTAATATATAGAGATGAGAACCATTGATACATTTCTCATTTCCACTCATCCTCCAACCTGGATGATCTGGTTACCAACCCATGAAATTACAATGAGAAGGAGAAATCACTCAAATTAAAGTGTTTCAAAAGATTTCTCAACATAAGGGTGTTTATGGTAATCTCCAACGGGGTTATGGATGCCTAGATGATAGTGGAGAAAGGCCATGATTGGAACCAAAGGAATATTTTTGGGGCTATTGATTCCTGAATGGAAGTAGAATAATGCCTAAGCCCCCCCTCCATCCATTCCCATCAAAAAGATTAAAAAAAAAAATACAATAGAACCTTGTACAAATAACATGTGTCATGTGGATTTATTATGCCAAGTAAAAAGTCTCAAGGAAGGTTAAAAAAATTCTTTTCACACACTAATTATTTTTAAAAATGCTTCAATTTAATATGCTACACTACAAACCTAAACTTTTAGATTGTACTCGTGTTTTTATAATGCAAAATCCTTGAGGGTGTTTTTGTTTTATTATAGGTGAACCAGAGATTCTAAGTTTTTTTGCACTTCATCAAAGGAATGCTCTACAACACTCTCCAGTAGTGTCACAAATTGTTGTGTCCACAACACACCCCTTATTTCAAAAAGTGCAATCAAGGAGCCCTTGGACCTTTCTCGGGGTAGTGCAAGATTTGTGCACAAAACATTGTTTTATTTAGTGCACAATCCTTGTTTACAAGTATCTAAACATGCCTTAGCTACATCTTCCTATGTGCTCCTGTTGCACATGCCCTTTTATACCCTGCACATAAATTCCCATTTCCCATTGAACGTATAACTTTCACGGTATTTAAAAAATTACCATGTGCACTTTTGTATTTACATTTTGTAAATTTTATCTCGTGTATACCATTGTGCATCATTACATGACCCACCACATAATATTCTTTGGCTTCTTAATCGAACCTTGTAATATATGTGTTTAGTCTAAAGCTTTTGTTTTCTCTTCCCATTCAAACAAGCCTTCGTGTAGTAAAATTGCATAAGCGTAGTAAGTCTTTTCACCCCCTTTATGTTTTGTGACAATCCTATTTTCTTGAGGTGCAAAAACCCATTTTAGTGTCCTACACATATCCCCATCTTCATTGTGTAAATGATCTAGTGATTATGCAACCAAAGCCTCCCATTACTCAATGACTTACAATATCCCACACCAAACATCTAGCTTCCTGGGGCCTCGTGATTGCAAAATATATATACACACATGTTTACCCTAAAGGGAACATTAGAGATATATTCTAAGTGTTGATGTGCACCCTTTATCTAGACACAAATAATGGCATGTATACACTTTATAAAATGAACATGATGAAAATTTATGTGCACAAATGATACACACATCATAATTATTCCTCTCCTTGTTTAACCTATTTACACATAATACTAATCCATATTCTTTTCATTTTATATGTGTAGGATAAACTCTTGAAAAATACAAGTGTAATTAAGTACCCAACAAAAACATAAGGCTATAAAGGAATATGCAAGGCCCGGAAGACATGGAAAGTATAAGGAGTGTTCCACATAAGAAGTTCCATCTCACTAAAAGCTTAGGACATAATTAATTTTTTTTTTTAAAGCACATTCCATTACATGAAGCCAAGTGCATGCACTATTATGTGATACAAACTAGATATTAACTAAATGATAAAGCATCAAGTCAAATAGTAGATAAATCGGACCATCTACAAGTTATGGTGCCATAATCAATCTTCCTATCATAAGGAAAGAGAATTAGCTTAGTACATATACACGCCATATCGAGAGCTAGATAATTAACTTAAATGGAGAATTTAAACTATGCAAAAATGAACACTATTTTGCAATGGAATTTGTAAATATGGATAAACCATATCCGGGGTTATTCTTATGCCTTAACAATTTCTAATGAGGATATTTCTTCTTACAAAGGATATTATGACATGTGAGGAACATCTAAAAGGCCAACTTGGCATTTAATTTTTGTCAAAATATGCATCTACCATGTAATAAATTTGTCAAATATGGGCTATGATAGAGCATAGTGCCATCAATACTTGTAAACAAAGTGTTCATCATCTGGGTTTTCCTATAAATACCTAGATGAACTCTTTGTAAAGGTCATGGAATTTGGAATAGAAATTCTTATAAGAGTTTTCATGCATTTTCTTTGTCTCACTTTGATTTCCTATTTCTAGACTAAGTTATCCTTTGTACATGCTTTGTTTCAATTTTATGAATGTTATAGGATACCCTTTATTGATTTATTATAACATCCTCTATTTTAAGGAGTAGAAAATCAGATCATACACCCTACATGTCCAAGAAAGTTTACACAAAAATCTTGGTGTTTTAGTCTCTCCCTTGTACTCTTGCACTGTTCGTGTCTTAATCAAGTACATATTAGTATGAGATCAAACATGATTTTGATGGATTTTGGCATCCAATCAAGTTAGAACTTCCCTTACATATTTTCTACATATTTCTCTTTCTTCCCTACCCGAAACTCTTATGCACTTTTTTATAAAGGCTTTGTCATAAATAGGATTAAACCTTGTAATTTACATCTAAAGTCAACTCTTTACATTACACGTGATGCTCATAGTTGAATATACATCTATATGGATTTCATGTATTGAATAAGCTATGAAATGAATACTAATTGGCTATTTTCCACTTGTAGTACCCTTTAAAATGATCTCTTGTGATTGATTCCCAAGCCACTAACTTCCTTTAAATAAGTATGAACTAGAAAATTCCCTCATATTATCATACATCCACTATCCCACCTTGAGCTATTCCTAAAAAATCATATTTGAACTAAGACTTAGTGAAATGGAACCATACGCAGATCCCTATGCACATAATCCATTATGTAAAATGTTTCCTACACGTATGCCCTCATTTCAAGAGAGGTAGACCCTCCCATTTGCATGGAATTATATCTAGGTTGTTTGCACTTGTATGCGCCCTATTTCCTTCATGGAAACAAAATTCTTGCAATTAAAGGAGGAGGGTAGAGTTACGACATTCGTGGATATCAGCAATCTATAATAAAATATTCAACACCGCTAAAATCCTCAAACTTAAACTTTAATCTAAAATGCATAAAGATCAATAAAACCATGGGAAATCTCCCTTTTGAGTTATCAATAATCCACATCTCACATGCAAATTCCTACACCTATTATATTTGCTTATACCTTTAGTATGGGGGCACCTATGGTTAGTCAAAAACTTCATATGTCTATCCCACCTACTTCTACATCACTTTTTGTAGACACGCATGGATATTTGAATATCACGGTTGATGCACATTCCCTCGTACAAGTTATTCATGAGTTATAGGCTAAGTTGTCATAATTAGAACAAGCATGGGAACTCTTCCACCATGAATTCACACACTCTACTTCATAATATATTAGCACTTGAATTGGCTTCTTATCCTTTACCTACGGGTTTTATCACTTCTAAGCTTCTTATCTACAAAGGTAAAGGAGATCCAAATAACATCTTTGCTCCTTTCACACATCATGTATATATTATGCCTATAATGGTGATCTCCTTACTAATATTTTTTCATGAAATCTCAAAAATTATGCCTTATAATGGTTTTATTAACTTCCTATTTAGTTTGTTAGGGTATTCAATCCATTGTTTGATCAATTCTTAGCACACTTCTCAATCAATATTAGTGAGAAATTCTCCTATGATCAAATGTCAAACCTTTAACAAGCTTCTAATGAAACTTTAGTTCATACGTCTTATGATATAATACTATGCTTGTGCATATGAATAATGCACTTACGGATAATGAGTTTCAATTCTATTGATATAGAGATTACTTTCTCTCTTACAAGAGTCTATCGTGTTTTCAAACCTTTCAATGCTTCGATGAATCATGTCATGCTCTAAAGGATCATGAAGTCAATATTCTAGTAATTAAAAATCTTCGACGTGTGCTTGATGTAAAATATGCACCCAATACTAAGTTTCAAAGTAAACAAATTTTCAAATCTAAATCTAAATAAAAACAATAATGAATCAAAAGTAATAATCATTCTTATATCACAACCAGCTAAGCTTCAATTACAATCCCCTCCTAGGTGTAAATCCACATAGCTACCTACCTACATCACTTCATATTATACTTAAATGATTACTTGATCATAACCACATGTCTCTCGCTCCATCTATCGAGGTTGATGTGACTAAGCCTTAATATAAATCATTTGATGTTAATACATATTGTGAATATAACTATTGTATTGTACATTCTACAAATTTATGTTATATGTTTAAACATGTCTTTCAATTCCTCGCCGATAATAAAAATATTGAATTTGAAAGTAATAAAAAAGAATCTTGAACACCATTTAATGAGAATGTAAATATCTGAATCTTCAATGACACATTAAATATATAATAGATCCTAAAGATAATCTTGAGGGCCATCATGTGTACAACACACATCCTCCTCTTGCTTCATATAGTTATCCTTTAGATGTTGTTGTAGGAGCTATCAAAACTATTTTTCCTCCATAACTCGCTGTCATGTTTAATGAGCATGAAATCATGGATGATATTTTAGATAGAAATGTACTATGTATTCTAGCTTATCATCATCAACAACCTATATGTAACGTTAAGGTTGATAACACACCTTGTGGCAATCTATGTACTATGACATTGCCTTAACATTTGGGATATAATGAGAAATAATTATAACCTAATTCATAATCTTTTTGGATCTATGAGAAAAAGTGTTCTACCCTTTCAAGTGGGGAAACTACCCTATCTACACCTTAGTTCTTCACAACGTTGGGACATGTGATGTCTTACTAGGATACACTTGGCTTTATATGCTCTATTGTATCACTTCTACTATGCATAATTATTATAAATATGTACATATATCTAAAAGCGAAAAAGGAGACTCATAAGGGATTCCCCAAACATTCAAAGCTTTAATATAATATATATATATATATATATATATATATATATACACACACACACACACACACACACACACACACACACACACACACACACACACACACACACATATATGTATATATCATATGTGTGTGTGTGTGTACATACAAATATATACATATACATATATACATACAAACACACATATATGTGCATATACATAGACACACACACACACACACATATAATACATGTATGTATATATATTGTAATGAAGGTTTTAAAGTTTTGGGAATCCCTTATGAGTCTCCTTTGCCACTTTTAGTTCTTATTCATGATTTTATTCCTTATGCAAAAATGGTTTCTTGACCTATACCTACCTAGTATGTTCATATAGTTCATAGTAAAGTGACAAGTACCCCTATATTATCATAATGAAATCAACATACACACAATTAAAATCACACAAATCTAAATCAATGGCATCTATTTGTGCATTAAAATCAAATCGATAAGTCCCATAACCTAAGCTTAAAGTGACATAAGATTTTATCTTGTGTCATACTCCATTGAGGCACACACATCCTCCAATGGTCCATTCTACACATTCTCCTACATAGAACATCCTAATAATGTGGCACTTTGTAGACACAAAATCATGCACACATTACTATTTTACTATGTTGCCAATATGTTGTTTATATTCGTGGATCTTAAGTAAGAAAAGTATTCACTAGTGACATAATCCTTTTTCCATCCACTTGTTTTGGTTGTTTCTATTGTCTTTCGCTCTCACATATTGCACTTCGTGCCCACCAGTCAGTCATAGGGATCACTATTCATCAGCTTTTTTCACATTTGTCGTCATTTATCTTAGAACACTAGCACCCATTCTAGAGATAGTAGCACCTAGGCCTCCTATCCTCTTTGTTCTTTTTACACTTTTTGACATTTTGGTCAGCCTTTCTAGTTTTCTTATCCCTATCTCAAGCTCATAGTCGGCCTTTTGGGTCACTAGTGTCAAAATTCAAACAAGAGATCCATATATATACACAACATACACTCTATTATTTTGGATGGCAATTCTAAGGGGAAATCTCATCTACATACTATCACTACCATTGTAAGGGACTGCATTTTTGGGTTGCATACACTACATAGGAAGGGGAAGTGCTCAATTCCATATCACACATTTGCATTTTATCTAGCCATATCCCACTATCTTGGTGTCATTGGCACGAGGGAAACCTAAGGACACAATTACACACACAAGCACAAAGAACTACATGGAGTCTAGAATGTAGTGCAACACTCAGTCATAAGTTCACTCATTGGGTGACCGTCGAGGTCAGTCGAATTCACATATTGCATTTTCCTTCCAATTTGATGCATTTGTGAGCTTGTGTAGGTAGTTAGGGTTTTGTTACAGGTTACAGGTACCCTCAGCGATCAAAGTGTGAATATCAAGTGATCAAAAGGAAGTGATAACGAAATCCTAACGATGTAAGAAAAAGTAGATTCCAACCTTCTGTGTAGTCACCAGTGCCTAGGAAAGTCACCAGCACCCGGGCGCCCCTGTCTAGCACCAAGCGCCCATGTCTGGAATTATTCTTAGAATCATTAGTTTACAAAGAATGGTTGTGACATAGTTCTAGCCCGGTTCAATACTTTACATTACCTAGATCAATTCCAGATTGTGTAAGATCTAGCTAAGTCATCTCTCTCTTCCATTTGCTTATAGTATTGCATTGTTTGAGTGCTTAACATTTGTATATTCATTGTATTTCATCATATATGTTACTCTACAATTAGATTTAATTTAGATTTTATTAAATCATTTGGTGAACCCACTTTTCTTCGAACTTCTTGCCCTAGGATCCCCAAAACCCTCATGGCTCGAAGAGGTCCCCATCTCCTAAGCACCATATGGTTGATACATGCTTGATTTCCAAAATCCTCAATGTGATGCTTACTTCTTCCAACCACTTCT
The DNA here is from genome assembly GCA_018340775.1 of Taxus wallichiana var. yunnanensis. Classification (NCBI taxonomy): domain Eukaryota; kingdom Viridiplantae; phylum Streptophyta; class Pinopsida; order Cupressales; family Taxaceae; genus Taxus; species Taxus wallichiana. Next base: position 690,231,053 of record CM031235.1, on the reverse strand, counting down.
TGATTTCCAAAAATCCCACCCTTCTAACTTTCACAACTCTAGCGTTTGCATAGTCTCTCCGACAAAACTTTACTTCATGTTTTCCTTGCTCTCCCATAGTCACCCATGTTGTTACACCTTCTTCCACTCCTCTTATAGACATGATAGTATTACTAGAAATTATTTTATTGATTATGTTCTTGGTTATGATACTATGGGTATAAATACTTCTACTTCTAATGTTAAAAGTGTACATATGCATGATGTTATTTCTACTAGTAGTTAAGATGAAAGCAAAGTTGTATCTCCTACTCTTCCTACTTCTACAAGTGTTTCTAATGAATGCAATGATAGATCTGATATTAGTTCTCCTACCACTTCTTTTTATGTTGATGATAGTCTTGATGAACTACTTGCTTGTGAAAATATGTCTGATAGTGATGTAGACTATGCTTCGATCATGAACATGTTAGTAATGATGTTACTTCTCTTATGATGTTGAATGTGAATTTAATACTCCTCTTTCTTCTCTCTCTAAAATTGTTACTCATGATGATTTGGCACATCTTCTTATTCTACTTCTAGCATTTGCATCGATATCCGATGTTCCTCTCCTCCTCTTACACATATTTCTTCTTCTACTACAAATGTTATTCATGTTGATTCCACTATTCCACTACTCCTAACACCTCTTATTATTTCTTCTTAATCTCCATCCTCGGCATAACCATAGAGCCTTCATGTTCTTCTCCTCCTTCCACATATGCTCCTTCTTCTCACATTCCCATGATCACTCACAATGGAAAGATCCAACCTCTTAATATACCTCTTACTTCACCTACCATTCCTTCACATGATATCTTATCTCTCATGCATGTTGTTGGCACGTTGCAATCTCAAGTTCATACTCTTACTCTTGAAAGTAAAGCCTACTATGCTTCCATTGAAAATAATTATTTGCATGGAAATCACATTCCTAAAAAGATTCACAATTATGCTTTTCCAAAGGACTTCATCAAATTTTCCATGTTTTGATATAGCATTGTCAATCCTTATCTACATCTTAAGCATTATCGAGCTTCCATGTATACTTATTCTAATGATCACTTATTACTCAAAGCATTTCATCATAGTCTTTTTGATCATGCTCTTCAATGGTACACTCATTTGCCTTATGGTCCCATTAGCACTTATTACGATACTAAGGATGTTTTTATTAAGCAATTTATTTCTAACAATGGTCCTGAAGTCACATATGAACACTTGCCTACTTTGCATCAAGGAAAGAAAGAACCAATTGTAGACTAAATTTTATGTTTTAATTTTTGTATGCATCATTTATTATTTGAGCCTATTGATTTAGAAAAATAATTTATCTTTTGTCGTGGCTTGATTCCTGCATTGAAAGAAAAACTCTTATATGATACATGTGAATATTTTATGCTCTTATGTTACAAATTTATTGATTTAGAACAAGATTTAATTTTCACCCATGTTATATCACCCCCTTCTACTTCTTCTACTACTTCTTCTCCTCTTCCATCTATTAATCTCCCTCCACGATCACCATCTCCTCCTCCACGTAAGTGTCATTCTTCTCCTCCACCATGTCAACATACACCTAAGTCTTCTCCACCTCCTACTCATGAACCATTGCAATTCTCACATAATGCAAAACCTCATGATGTCTTGCGTGCTTTACTTGACAAGCGCTTAATTCACTTACCTTCTACTAAGCATCATCCACCTCACTTCTTACAACATTAGCATGACCTCCCTTTCTAAAATTTCCACCACATCAATGGCCATCATGATAATTATTGTTATGCTCTCCATGATCACTTGCAAAAATTAGAAGAAAAATGTGTCATTTTTTCTACTCGTCCTCTCGTGAGCATTATCTATTTCCTATCTCACATAAGCATGCTTCCACCTCTATTCACTTATCTCCTTCATCTACATATAAAGTTATCATTCATCCACCTCTTAAGGTTATCATCCATCTGCATCCTCCATCCACTCCACCTATGGTTACATCATCTCATTCTGCACAAATTGCTACATTACCTCATTGGCATCCTAAGCCTCTTGCTTCTACACTTCCTCCTACCACATCTTCTATTCTTGGTCCCATTCCATCTAGCATATAATTTGGCACCTATTCTCACACTATTATTGCTTCACATGCTCCATCTATGCCTTACAAATTGCTTAATCTCTGGTAGATGATATCCACTTTCCATTTCATTACCCTATGATGCACTCTTGTTCTATGGTTCATTCTTGACTGTTGAGGGGGCATTTGTAAATGAACCTCATTCTAACATTTAGGGGTAATCTTGCTTCTTCCTCCCCTCATCATAATCACATGCCATTACGACCATTATTCTACATCTCATCGTTATTTGCTTATAAAACACATCCTTATTAATACTTCAATTTATCTACCACATTACATCAAATCCTTAAAATTTTACTTATTACAACCTTTGTTCTACATTCTCTCATAATTCCAATACGAACACATCACTATTATATATATTGCTCTTTCATAGTATCTATTATATTACATCACATACATCTATTTTTATTCATCACATTACTATTTTCTTCATTCTCTATTCAAGTATAAATCCTATGCTAATCATTACTAATCTATTTCTTTCCTCATCATCATACATTTCAAATAAGTACATATCAACCCAAAGTGCAAATAAATATTGTCACATAATGAATAATGCACATCAATGATCCATACCGCATCAACAAAAGTTAACATATATATATATATATATATATATATATATATATATATATATATATATATATATATCGTCAAAAAATCATAAGTTACAAAATACAATCATTGGGGGCAAGACCCCATGCATCACTACAACATATACAATACATCATACATCATCATCACTATCACTATATATAAATAGCAGGATCTCAAAAATAAAAGCTTCATCACTCAATCTACGTCGTTGATCTCAACCTCTATATCTATCCAACCGACTTTGAAATATCACGATCTTGGTCTTCTTCTTTGCAAATTGGCTATGTAGCTCAACATACTTCACAAACACATCATGAACTAGGCCTCTTCTCCTATGGCTTGTATAGCTCACTCGGTCTCTGTGCAAGCCTCATCACACTCACTCAATAACATGGTACACGTGGTGGCACGCTATAGCCACTAGATCAAACAAATGGGCATGCTCGCACATAATAACATCCACTCTCTCTAGCATACCACCTCCCACAAGTACATCTAGAGGCACGTTCCACGTTAGTGTGTGTATCGATGAATATACAATAAATGACCAATAGGCATCACCTGCATTCACAAAAAACCACCATTAGTCACTACAAACTTTTACAATATATCTTAAAAAACAACAACTAATAGATAACAATGCACAATACTTGCACTCTACTCTTGCAGCCACTACACCATCTACATTGGGGGAAAGTGGGTACCCCTCTACTCTCTAGTTGTCACTACTGCCGCCACATCCACCACTACAGGAAATAACAACACCCATCGATGTGTCACACAAAGACTCACCGTAAGCTTAAGTGCACTCCGCGTCATCAACCTGTATCGTATCGGCTCTATGGCCACATTTTTCTCCTCAAGACCAGGATGCACTAGTTGTGCTCCTGTCGAGCCTAACCCCACTCCCGGTCATCTGGTCACTCTCGTAGCTCTCAACCATACATATAGCTCTGAGTGCACATCTTGGGCCATACCAAACTACCTCTATACTTGTTTACTCTGTAACAACTCTATCACCCCTGGGAAGCAATCTTCTAACCACATAGTGTGTCGAATGCATCACAACTCTACCCATCAACCATAATCTTTATAATGTCTCCATATAATGGCCCCCAAAGCTCATCTAATCTAAAGCATCAATCTATAAGTGGTCATGCCCATCCTCCTACTACAGGTGTGCTACCCACTCACTATAAATATCTCAGGCCTACCCCACTCGGCCCATGGCCCACTAAGTGGCCTCAATATCACAATGTGCTCATATGCCCATACATGTAACAAAGTGGTGGCTCCTAGTCCACCTCATGGTCCTCCTGCATAAATCTATACAAGTGGTCCAATACACACAAATTGCGCCCATGCATATCTAATCCCATGCTCCTCTATACTGCGACAAATATCATGCATCTTAGACAATATACCAACCCCTGCTCACCCTCTATTGCTATGAGATGACGTTAGAATCACTGTTATAAACTTCCGCAACCACAAAACACTAGATCTCAATATCGCATCTAAACTTATATGAGTATATGTTTGTACTCATGTCCCTATAAAATACTACCTCGTTTCCCTCATCTATATATGGGCATCCATTATAGACATCACATGTGCTCTATCACCTATAATAGGAATTTGTAATATAGCTAATATACATCCTCACAAGTCATGATCATCTCACCAGTAGGTAACCAAAATGTACATGTATTTGCACACCATCTCTCTCACAAATCTATCAACATAGGCATATTATGGACACCTCTCCTAATCTAGAAATGTGTCACAAGCTAACACGATCCAATATATCACACTACGCATCTAACAAACCAAACGTAAGTAAATTACTCAAATGGTGGCCTACCTAAAACTCTCTCGAGTGAATATCCCTCTTCATAACACAATACACAACAAAAGTCTTTCATTAGTATATCATACATACTAAAAAAATCATTTATCATAGTGTCAAACTAGTCATAATATTAGTAGAACACAGTACAGATAAACGATTGCCCCATCCCTACTTTGGGATGCCAATGCCCAAGACCAGTCATGAATGACTAGAATCATATCACCGGTGCCTTGAATGGGGTCGGTGTCCCCAAGGACAAAATGCCCTCGCTTCTACCCCGAGAAGAAGAACGCCAAAAATACTTAAACATATTTTTTCAAAAAAAATCAAAAAAAGACATTATTAACAAAAATTTCAAAAATAATCTCACTTACCAACTCATTTGTCTTCTCCAGCAAAGCCATGACCATCATTACTCGCTCAAACCTCGTCAAAATCACTACTCTAACATGTGGCATCCTCACATCTCAAAACTCTAAATCTCAATCAATCTTGGTACAAATGAACTACTATTCACTTTTCACTATTAATATATATAGTAATTCCACTTTTTCCTATACTATAGTTACCATTTCCAGATCATTCTTACAACTAATATACCTTGCACAATTTCACTCATATCTTGAGCCACGTAACTCTGTTTCTCTCGCCATCTATGTCATACGGACAATATTTTCCCCTAGCATCGTATTATACATATTTCAACATCTCATATTCACATTTGGAACATATACTATTCAATATATATGCACACTGTGACTACACTATCCAATATTATTTCTTATTTACTATTACATCATCTTATACGTCTTACTTTCGGCTCATTTTTCATTTCTCCGCCCTTCACCCTTTCTCCAAAATGGAGGCATATAATCGGGATCATCCCATAATCCCTCTTAGGTGACAATGCAATCAATTGACACTCCTAGCACATCATTGTTACAATTTTCTCTAAACTCATTTGAACAAAGGAACACTCATTTTATACTACAATCAATACTTTCTACTATTTCAAATATATTCCCCTAAATGACCTAATATGGGGGAAAAGCAAAAACATATCTCTATGAGTAATTTACTAAATACACAATCTCAAAGCAATCTTCTATCATTCAAATCAAATCAATCAATCATCACAACAACAAGCATACTTTTACCTCGATGACCTAACTTGGGAGCTACATCATAGTTACTATCACTCCCAGATGACCTAACTTGGGAGTCACTTTACATTTCTATCACTTCCAGATGACCTAACTTGGAATCCATCTAGCACTATGAAAATTGGAACACCCTAAGGAGGGGGAAATGAGGCGTCATTGCCTTTCATAGATTTCTCATATACAAGTTCTTCAATCAGTGAACAATATGAACAAATAGAACTAATACAAAACAACATGAAACTAAAATAAATCTCTATCTATCTACAGTGGTTGGACCTTTTGGGGATGTAGTCATGGATGGAGAGTAAAACTAGACCTCTCTCCCTAATACTCTTCCTCTGGTGGCAAGACACCCAAATACTCCCATTTACAAACAAAATCGGGTTAGGAATTGATCACTCCCTACCTCTTCAATCTCCTTTGGAAATAATTCAAAATATCCAAAATCTCCAAATCATCTCAATTATATCTCCAAGTTCTCCTTGCAACGGTTCACTATCTCCACTTATACCATATGGGTCAAAGCATTGATACATGGTTCATCGTGTTATAAGTTACTACACTCGCATGCACTCTTGCAACATGGCTTCTCCAGAATTTATACAGTATGTTCCTTACTTCTTTTACACTACTTGAATTTCATTCAAATAGCATAAGGGGGGAATGTAGACACAAAATCATGCACATATTACTATTTTACTATGTCATCAGTATGTTGTTTATATGCATGGATCTTAAGTAAGAAAAGTATTCACTAGTGATAAAATCCTTTGTCCATCCACTTGTTTTAGTTATGTTTATTGTCTTTCTCTCTCACATCTATCACTTTTGCACCTAGTTTTGGTCAGGTCACGAGGACCCTTGTTTGTTAGTGTTTTCACATTTTTCTTCATTTATCTTATGACACTAACACCTATTCTGAATAGTAGCACCTAGGCACTCCTGTCCAATCTGGGTGTTCCTCTCCTCTTTGTTCTTTTTCACACTTTTTGAAATTTTTGGTCGGCCTTTCTAGTTTTCTTATCCCTATCCCAAGCTCATAGTTGGCCTTTTGGGTCACTAGTGTCAAAATTCAAACAAGAGATCCATATATATACACAACATACACTTTATTATCTTGGTTGGCAACTCTAAGGGGAAATATCATCTACATACTATCATTACCATTGCAAGGGACTACATTTTTGGGTTGCATACACTACATAGGAAGTGGAAGTGCTCGATTCCATATCACACATTTGTATTTTATCTAGATATAGCCCACTATCTTAGCATCACTGGCACGAGGGAAACCTAAGGACACAATTACACACACAAGAACAAAGAACTACATGGAGTATGGAATGTAGTGTAGCGCTCGGTCATAAGTTCACTCATCGGTGACCTGCAGTCAGTGGGGGTTATCGACTTCACATATTGAATTTTTCATTCCAATTTGATATGTTTGTGAGCTTGTTTATGTACCTAGGTTTTTTTCAGTGTTACAAGCACCTCGGCCTATCCAAGTGTGAATATCAGGTGATCAAAAGGAAGTGATAGCAAAACCCTAACAATGAAGGAAAAATAGATTCTAACCTTCGCAAAATCACCACGGGACCCAGACGTCCCTTTCTAGCACCAGTGTGCGTGTGTCGGCATTATTCTCATAATCTAGACTTTATAGAGAACGATTGTGACACAATTCCATCCCGGTTCATTACTTTACATCACCTAGATCAGTTCCAGATTACGCAAGATCCAGCTAAGTCATCTCTCTCTTCCATTTGCTTATAGTATTGCATTGTTTGAGAGCTTGAGCATTTTTATATCCAATATATTTCATCATATATGTTCCTTTGCAATTATATTTAATTCCAATTTTATTAAATCAAGCACATTATTGACACTTTGGACTATCTCTTAGGAATAGTCCTCGTTTCTCCCAATCTACATGATTTGGTCATTGAATAACACATTTTCTAACATCTTCAACAAATAGAAGTATAAAAAAATAAAAATACTTTAAAAATGAAATTAACATTCAAATATTCTAAAAATGCAAAATAAATACTTGAGCAAAACTTAAATTGCTATTTTTACTTAACATATGTTTCTTGTCACATGATTTGATAAATAACATATTCTATTTTTATACACACATTTCATGAGGTGAATGAGCATTATGTAGGATGGCTATAAGGATACATAGAACTCTACATGATTTAGATGTTGGAGTTGCCCTTCACCTAGTTGGCATGGCTATTCTAGGGCATCTTCTATACTATCGAGTAATTGTGGGAGCAAAGTGCATACTAAACACACCGTATTATATTCAACACATTTTGTGAGAATAATACAAAGGCTATTATATAGCCATAGAGACAACAACAAACCTCCTAATAAATAGGGAGGAATAATAAAAATACCATGTTAATGGTTTTACCGGTAGAACAAATCTATATGGAATATATTGTTATTATATCAATATATTATACTAACTAAATAACCATACAAATGTAAGTAAATAATATTTACCATATGGTAAATATAAACATGTGAGCACTAAAGAATATATGTAGCATCCTCCCTTAGTGAGAACATGGGATGAAAACAATCACACTTCTTTTGCAGCTTTTCGCCCCGCGCGCTCATGTTCTTGGTACATTGATGGTTTTGCAAAGGCTAACAAACAACCTCGATATCAACCCTTGTTCATCAAATATGGACCCCCTGTCAAAGGTATGAACCATTGTTCATCATATTTGAGCATCATGATGTTACTTTTACTTTATGCTTTCATATTTCCACTATATTTTTCACATTAGGGAAGTACATAGGAATATTGTTTCAGCTCATTAACTTTAGTAGAATGGAAATATAATATAATGGAAATGGAATATTGGTTCATATTCTCCCCATAATATGAAATTTCCATTTATTCAACAATCCACACAAAACAGGAACTCTAAAACAAATCACAACGGAAACAAAAACACATTATAAAACTAGAAAGTAAATATTGAACTGAAAAAATAAGCCACAAACTCATTGTGCATCCCCATCACTTGTGGTTGATAAGAGGTCACTCATAAACCTCCAACCTCCTTTGCCTCCTTCATCCAGTTAAATGTTACTTACTTAGTATAGAAATTATTTATAATCATAACCATTGTCCATTAGTTCTTTTGTATCACTTTCTTCTTCTTCTTAATCAGTAGACATGGCATTTTCTTGTAATTTTCCATCAAGTAAATCTAGTGCTCTTTTCTTACAATTTATGGCTAAGTGACTTGATTGTTTATAATAGTAACAAGTGGTCTACTTCTTCATATATTTGGAGTTGGATCCTTGCTTAAATGAAGATTTAAATCTCCCTTTAGCATATGATTTGTTTTTACCATACATTACACTTTCCTCTGGATCAATCTTCTTGGTTCTATTTTCTTTTTCTATCAAAGAAGAAATCAAATCTTCTAAACTAATATTTATTTTACTCAACGTAAAGGCAATTATAGAATAAATGGGAGGCATGATATTAACAAGTACATCAAATTTTGCATCATCATCAAGTACATCAAATTTTATTCCATCTAATTGATTTGAAATATAACAAAACTTACTGATGTGTTCAACCATATTGTCACCTTCTTCCATCTTGAGTCCTAACAATTTCTACTTGAGTACCACCACTATGCTCTTTTATTGTAACCCAAATATTTTTATCAATGTCATCTAGATGAAAAGTGATGTTTTTTTTATATTTATTTGATGTAGGTAGGCATCAAAATCTCGGCCAATAATCGTCATTGTTTTTCGATCCTTGCTCTACCATTTTGTCGCTTCATCTGCGTCGTTTGGTTTCTTAATTTTTCCTTCCACAATATCACATGGATCTTTGTTAATCAAGAATGAATGAATTCTCACCTGTTATGTATGGAAATATTTTCCTTAGAATTTTTCAATTCGATTCAAATTATTCATATTGATTTGAAAAATAATAGTGGATGTTGATTTCACATTGTTTATTTTAGAGGACATCGAGTTACACCGAAAATGCGTCTCAGTAAGGAAATTTTTAAATTTATTTTTCAACTCTTTAACAATGAGTCTTGATAATACAATGACTAACTAGTAAATCTTGTCAATGACAATAAGAACGATGATGTATGATGATAAATTACAATATGAAAGCATCTATATAACATTAGCTATAATAGACATAATTACTAAGATATTTACCTAGAAATTTACAAACGAGAATGACATAAAATTAATAAAGAATCTAAACAAACCACTTAAGATTATATAAAACAAAACTATGAAAATAATAGTTGAAAAAATTAAGTCGAATTATACCTTGGAACAAGATACTTGGTTTTTTTTTGTTGCATGAAAAGAGCTTTGTAGTCACATATTGGGTGAGATGTGAAATTTGTTATATTGATAGGGATTAACATGGGTCTGCACAAGTGTTATTAGTATTTAAATATATAAATTTGAAGGTAAGCATGATCATAATCAAAAAACACTAAAATAATCATAACCCAATTATAGTTGTAGGTCTAAGAAGCCTCCAAGGAAAAAAATGGATCTATGGAGATGCTAGTCCGGGGATATGCACTATTGTTAGTATGAAAACTTACTCGAGATCCTCCCCAAGAAAGAACATTGACTCATATGCAAACACATGTAGATCTATGTATGACATGAAGGCACACACATAACCAAAAGAAGTGACTCACATGCCCAGTGCATTATTTTGTGGTTGGATTGTTAGAGTGTTGTAGTGCACAATCTTTACATGGTTCCAATGCACGCTTTCTACATGAATAAAGACTAGCATGCTACATAAGCATATACAAAGCATAGCCTAGTAATATATTTGATACCAAATAATGCGGGGAGCAGATTACATATTAAACAAATTGTATTACATTCAACACACCTTATGAGAATAATACAAAGATTATTATATAGTCATGGAGATAACAAAAACCTCCTATAAATAGAGAGGAATAATAATAAATATTGTGTTAATGGTTTTATAGGTATACCAAAACTATATGGAATATATTGTTATCAACCATATAAACGTAAGTAAATAATATTTACCATATGGTAAATATAAAAATGTGAGCAAGTTATAGAATATCCCTAACAATGTTATCATTCTATTTATTACAAAATACTTTTCACATCCTAGTTAGGCTTATTTTATATATTGTGATATAGGTTATTTACCCCGATTTTTTTACTAACACATGTATATTGTATAGGACTAGTATATATTATTTTGTGTGTTTATTGATTATGTTTATTTCTTATTTGCAAATTAGTTTCTTTCTTATTGATCTGAGTTTGTGAAATTCGCCAATCTATGTGTGTGCAACACTTTGGTGTCCCTTTTTTATGGTCTTAGTAGCTTTTACTTGTGTATCCATTGGCCTATTGTGAGTACACAACACTTTTATGTCCCTTGTATGTGGCCATTTAGCATTTCTACATAACATTACACATTACATTGTGGGTGAGCTTATACACTTTTATGATTTTTATATGTTCTCTTTATATGTGTCATGATGTCCAAAGCATGCAATCTCTTACACGGACAATTCTACATGGTGGCCATCTACATGAACCTTTTATGTGTTCTAATGATGATTAATTGTTATAAATGACATGGAAACAATCACATTCTTTTGATTTGAGAGTTATACATTTTATTTCCCTCACCTTGAAATATAAAGCATTTAGTGGGGGTAATTATAAGAATGTTGATGCAATTTAGGAATATATAAAAGATTATAAGATACAAGAAAAGAAAACAAGGATAGATTATAGGAACAAATTTACATAATTATACATTGAAACATAAACATTTTTAATAAAAGGATAATATTGTGCATCTAGACATAACCATGGTATGAGAATGTCTTAAATTTGATAGTTCTATCCAACTCGGTTTTAAAATTCAAAATACCAATTCTCATGTGTTTAAACCCTAACTAAATCTTTAAGGTGTTGTTTGATGTATAAAAATAATAAGGATGAAAGGGTTTGTAATAGGTAGACTAATTTGATTAATTATCTTATAAAATTAATCATTCATAATAAAAATAATGCATTCATACGGGGATCAAATTTGCACTCATCCAATCTCATCCCAAGGGTCCAAACCCATCATAGAAGTGTAATGGAAAAATTACCCATCAAAAGAAAATCAAAAATATAATTTAAATGATATTCTTGAAGTACAAAGTATTACTGAAAATGTCAAAAGAAGGGATCCATTTTAAAATGCTTGTAAATTACAATAGCTACCAACATGCAACTAGTAAAGCTAAAATGTGAAATGTAAGCCTAATATGAATGCTATAGTAGAAGTAAATGAATAACAATTAAGTAAAGAAATTACAACCAAGTAACTAAGCAATAAATGTTAAAATCCTAATTATAAGGAGGAGGAGAAGGTACTTAGTTAATTCACATTTTATTTTGAACCGCATCAAAGTGATGACCAGTGAACAAAACGGCAGGAGCGTCACACGAGACCCAAAAATACAAATCGAGAAGAATAGTCGGGTGGGCGCCTAGGTCTCATGGAAATGCTCATAAAACCTCCTCCGAGGTTTCACAAGTTGTTCACTTTTAGTTTTCTTTTGTCGATATGAGGTCGCACCAAGATCATCAAGGTCCCTGAAAACCTACAATGAACTATGAACCTACAAAACCATCAAATAGCCATCAAATCCTAAAAAAGAAAGATGTAGAATGAGGGTTCAAACTGTCCTCAGCTGTCACAATGGTGAACATACATACGTGAGTGATACACTACATCTCGACCCCAATGTAGTTTTATGTGTGTGTACGGAATCATGCCCTAGGTGGTTCTTGTGTGTGTCACACTTGATAGCGAGCAAGTAGCTAGATGTACAAAAATGTAATATATGTGTGTATGGAATAGAATGAACTTCCCTCCTATGAAGTGTATGTAGAATAATGATCCCTTGATGTCCCTTGGATGGTGCTAGATGGATGTAGTGGATCTCTTAGATGCTTGATGGATGCAACCTTAGGTGGTGATAGCTAATACTTAGTGCTTGGTCATTTATTATGATCACATAACTTTATATTTATATGATTCCCTTGCTTGAATTTTGTAATTAACCCCAAAAATATGACTAACAAAAAGATAAAATACTCAAACAACTAGAAATGACCCAAAAGTGTGAGTAAAGTACAAAGGGGATAGGGGCACGCCTGAGGATGAGGGCTCTGACACAGGCATCTGGCTAGGCATTGGTATCTAGGATGAAAATGTAGAAGTACAAAAAGGAAAACGTAACAAGGGTGAAAGACCAAAAGTGGTAACAGAAATCAAAGAAAGGCGGCCAAAAACATGGTTTGATTAGTACTTTTCTTACTTATGAATCATATGAATAGTAGTATGTAATCAGGACTAGATAATTACCCAAAGTGCATTGTTTAGTTATTTCCCCCACTTTATGTTGGTGAGCAGACATCTTGGTAACATAAAGTAGATAGAGATGCATACCTAATAACCATGTAGATTGATGATGAAAGCATCTCGAGGGAATAAACAAAGTGTGAAGTGATAAAAAGTGTAAAGTGTGGATGCTTAAGGAGGAGAGTGTGATTATGAAAATGAACCTAGGGTGGGAACACATGTGTAGATGTCATGATGTACCTGTTGTTGATGTGATGTTGTTGTTGGTGTTGTGATGATGTTGATGATGTTGATTATTGCTTCCCATACGGATGGACCTACAAAAGAGAAGAACAATCAAGTATTCAAATACACATGTATATGTGTAAAAAGTATGTAAAATGTTAAAAATGTGAAAAAGGAACATGTGCACCTGATCCATGATGAGAAAAGAGTGTAGAAAGGATCATGAAGATGTCGATGAAGGGAAAGTTTTTGGGGTGATCTCATGCCACGAATAGAAGTAGTGTAGGGAGAAAGGTCTAGTGTCATTCTCAACCTTTGATTGCTTCCCAGAATTGTTGAGCGCGTTGAATGTTGGTTTTTTGGGTGATCTTACGCCATGACGTAGAAGTAGTGTAGAGAGAAAGTTCTAGTGTTATTCTTTAACCTTTGACTACTTCCCGGAATATGGAACACCACTGCAGATGGTGTGTACAAACGCAAGTGTTAAGGACCCAAGTTTGATTTTGAGCCCTATAAAACTCGTTTTGTGGAGTTTTGTAGACTATTTTGAACTACCAATCATTGTGTAATTAGCCCTAGTTTCAAGTATCCAAGAGAAAGGTATTGTTGTGTTAAGGACCCAAGTCTAATTATGAGCCTTATCTGAAACTGAAAACTATGGTGTACCGATAATGTGTTTTGTTGTGTATAATGTTATATAGGGTGACTGATTCACCCAAATGATTCCCCCTCATTTGGGGTGTATGCTGATGTCACTTAAAGGAGTATGCGGCCCAAAAGAGGACCGACCACTTGTGTTAAAATTGTGTCCTCAGGGGGAAGGGAATGTGCTTGGTAGAAATCAAGGCACATGCTAACAAAGTGGCTAGGAGACAATTGTTAGTACAAGAAAACATACATGTATAAGATGAAATATAAGCTAAGAAGACAATGTGTAAGATAGGATGCAAGTAAACACGCAATAAGACAATATAGACCACAAGAAGTGGGTTATAAACCTAGGACATCACTCACAATGTCGCAAGACAATCAAGGCCATAGTGGCCATAAGTAGACAAGTGTGCACAAAGACATAGGGAAAATCCCGCAAATAATGAAAATAATGAAAAGCAAGAACAAGTAATGCAACAGCAAGCAATGGTGGCAAATAGACCTGAAAAACAAAAGTTGCACATGAAGCACCCATTAGCATGTTAGAAAGATAAAACGTATGTCAAAGCGTGTATAATCCGATAATGTAATTTGTTATGAAACAAAATCAAACAATATCACATGTAATGTATGAAATTGGATGCCCCCATGAGCCTCTGTATGTCCGGTAATAGGTAATGTGTCAAGCATCCATGCGCTTGTAGAGATCTACGATCACAACTAGAAATATAAGTAAGCGTGCATGTGTGTGTGATAAATATAATGACATACAAGATATATATCTAACATGTGTAAAAAAAGTGAAATTGTAATAAGTAAATATAAGCAAGAGTAAATGTAACCAATATATGCAATATGTTGTGGATGAGATGGAATGGAATGTAGTGTGAATGATAGGAGTAGCATGCCCCTGAGTAGATGTGTATGTATGTAGTGAGGTTCATTTATTTATGCCCCCTCAACAATCAAGAATGAACCGTAAATGAGAGTGTGTCATTGGGAAATGGTTTGAATTGTGTGTATGAGGAAGATGGGATTGTCAAAGTGCAAATGTGTATAGTATAAACGTGTGAATGTGATGAGGTCCATTTGAGATGTATACCCTTAGCAGTTGAGTATGGACCATAGAATTAAAGTGTTTCATAGGGTAGTATATTGTGTTGGTTGTGCGAGATATATGCAAAGTTTGTTTTTGATTGTATGGGAAAGAGGTTGATTGTAGAATATGTGATGTTGAATGTCTGTGAAAGAGATTGATATGTCAAGTGTGTAATGTGTATCATTGATTGTGTAGTATGTCATGTTGAATGTAATAAAAAAGGATTGAATGTGTGATTTGTATTGATAGTACAGAGAGAAGGATGTTGTGAATGTGTTTACTATAGAGTACATTCTGCAAGAGATAAATATATTGTGAGAGTGTCGAATGTGTAGTGATTTGTGCATATGTAGACTGTGTAGGATGTTTGTGTTGATTGCATGCAAGGAAGATATGTCATGTGATATAAGATAGGATAGTATATCACAAGTTTTTTTTATTGTGGTTTATTAATATATACACGAGGAGATTGAGTGTGTCGGTGTGTGTAGTGTGTGAGGTTCATGTGTATAGGATGCCCTCAACAGTCAAGTGTGAACCAAATCACAAGAGTGTGTCATCGGGTAATGATGATATGAGTGTGTGTGAAGATGTATATGCTAAAATCTAGGTGTGAAATGATGTGAATATAAGACACGTGTCGATGTTAGGGGGATAAATAAGTGTAATGCCCCCAAGTGTGTGTTATGATTAATGAACTATCGATAAAAGTAAAGGATGAAAGTCCTCTACTCGATGCTTGTGGTGATGAAGGCATGTGACCATGCTCTAAGAGTGGTGGTATATGAGATAAATGATGTGCAGGTGAATGAAGTCTATATACATGTGATTGATGAGTATATGGTGGGAACCTATGTGTAACAAAATGGGGAGGTGATGGAGACCTATGTGAAGCATAATGTGGAGGTGATGGGCACCTACGTGGAGTAAAATGAGGTGGTGAAGTGTGCCTAGATATATGAGTTATCTTGGTGATGGACCTAGACTAATGTACTAAACTAATAAAGTGATAAGACCATGTAGGTCGTGTATGAACAAATTCTTTAGGTTTGATAAGTCGTGGGCATCTAAATGGACTAGGTGATGCAATTACACCCTCAAGAATAGGTTGCGACCATGGAGTAGATAGAGGCACCCCATTGATATAGATAACTTGATTGTTGTGAATAAAATTCAAACGTAAGTGATTCATGGAGATAATAGAATGAGCCCTGCGAATCCATTGAGACCTAAGAACATGTCACACCCTTTGATAGTTTGTGTTATAAGGAAGGGTACACACATGGTAAGAGGAACAACAATAATGTGAAGTTGGACGACTCCATATGAGTTATCCATTGGATATGAAATTTGTGAGAGAGGATAGCCAATAGCAATAAGAAGTAGAATAGAAGATGTGTTGATAGACCATGATGGATCAACTTTGGTGTTATTGATAGAGATGGATCGATAGAAGCACTAATGTGCAAGTGATCAAAAGAGAATGTAACATGATAATCATGATCAGAGAAAGAGATGATTGGTGGAGAAATATCAGCATGAGAAACTAGGAAATCAAGATCCCCCGATGTAGGAGGCACTGTGTGATATGTATGGTTAGCCGAGGAATCAATCACTTTCTTTTTGTGTTTTGGAAGTGGATTATTAAATATTTTGAGCTTATGATTTTCATTAACTGGTGTAGAGGTTGTAGGCTTTGGAAGCTCGAGTTTGTTGTCATCGATAAGATCTTGGATGATATTGTGAAGTTTGAAACACCTATTTGTAGAATGTCCAACACACATTGATGATAGTTGCATCGAAATTTCTCATTATAATTTCGACCTTTTGGACGGGAAGGATTTAAGTCGATCAAAGGAAGAAGTGTAATAAGATGGTTCTTAAGAATTTGTTGTAATATAAGTTCGGAGCAATAGTCAACTCTGTAAATATATGCTTAGGTGGTTACCATTGAAGTTCTTTAGTGTTGGAGATAAGGTTGACATGATCTTAACGTCGTAGGTTTCGTGGTTGGTTTAAAAGTTGACTTACTTTGAAAGCATGTAGAGGAGGCAGCTTGCTCATGATATTTAAGTTTTCCTATAGATAAGAGTTTAGTTTCATGTAGCTTGAGAGTGTGACATAGTTGATCAAATGACAAGAGATGTCTCAAAGAGAACATTCTCTTGGAGAGGTGGCAATAAACTCTAAATGAATAAATCTCGAAACTCATATTCCATAAGCACATTAGACATCTTAGCTATGTTTTTTGTATCATAAGACATAATCCACTAAATGTTCATTAGATCCTTGTTTAAGTTGTGCAAGTTGGGCATATGAGATCTTAGAGCTGATATTGATAGAAAAATGAGTAAGGAAAGCATCGAATAGATGCGTGAAAGATGTTACCAAATGGAAAGGTAGGTCATAGAACCAACACATCGCATAATCGTGAAGACTGCAAGGAAAAATATTAGCTAAAAGAATGTGATCATATGAAAAATCTAGGCAAGCCACATGGAATGCTCGAGAGATGCTCTTGTGGGTCACCATGCCCATTAAAAATGGGAAGCTTGGGGGTGACAAAGTTAGGAGGAAGTGAGTATGTGGAAAAGAGTGTGAATGGAGTGTGAAGTAATAAAGTGGAATCAAAGATGGAGACACATGAGAAGTATCTGTTGCAATTGACGGATTTGTGCTTGAAGGTCTTAATAAAGAATCTTGATAAAGAGAAGCTAAATCTTGAGTGCCAGCATAGGAAACTTTCCGCGTGTGAGAAACAAGAGGTGGTGTGAAGTGATTGGTGGGAGTAGGAACTGAAACAGAACAATAGGTGTAGGTAGAAGAATGGTGGTAGTTGAGTACCAATGGAAGTGGGGATGGCAATCAAGCAGTAAGTTCCACAAGATTGGTGGCCTCCTCACGAGAAGCATATAAAATCAAGTCTAGATCTTGGGGATGCTCAATGATATGATCATTAAGGGCTTTAAGATGGTCTTCAGTAAATTTTCCATAAGATTGAGCCATAGTGATGAGAGTATAAGAGCTCTAAATGGAAGGTGGATTCGAAGATCGGGTTCACCAAAATGATTAAGCTAAAATGTGAAATGTAAGCCTAATTTAAATTTTATAGTAGTAATAAATGAATAACAATTAAGTATAGAAGTTACACCCAAACAACTATGTAATAAATTATGAAACCCTAATTGCAAAGGACGATAGTTGATTCGTAATTAATTCATAATTGTACCAATTTGATGACTAGGTGAATAGAAAAGTAGGAGCGTCATACAAAGACCTAGAAAAATGCAGATATGGAAGAATAGCCGGGTGGGGTGCCAGAGAGGGATGGGGGTGCTTGCGGGTGCCCTAGACCTATTTCTCGAGTGCACAAAAAACCTCCTCTAAGGTGTCATGAGTTATTCACTTTTAGTTTCCTTTTATCATTTATAAGGTCACACCAAGATCGTCGAGGTCATTGGAAGCACGGAATGAAATATGAACTTGCAAAACCCTCAAATAGACATTAAAACCTAAAAATAAATATGAAGAATGAGGGGTTAGACTGTCCTCAACTATCACAATGGCAAACTTACGATTTGAGCATTGTGCTACATCTCGGACTCCAACGTAGTTCTATGTGTGTGTGCGGAATCGTGCCCTAGGTGGCTCTTTGTCATGTGTGCACTTGATAGCAAACAAGTATGTAGATTTACAAAAATTTAATATATGTGTGCATGGAATAGAATGAACTTCCATCCTATAAAGTGTATGCAGAATAACCAACCCTTGATGTCCCTTAGATGGTGCTAGATGGCTATAATGAGCTCTTAGATACTTGATGGATGCAACCTTATGTGGTGATAGTTAATGCTTAGTGTTTGGTCATTTATTATGATCACATAACTTTATATTTATATGATTCCCTTGCTTTAATTTCGTAATTAACCCTAAAAAGACCGACTACCAAAAATATAAGATGCTCAAACAACTAGAAATGACCCAAAAAGTGTGATTAAAGTACAAAGGGATAGGAGCGTTGACACCGACATCTTGACTAGGCGCTAATGTCCAGGATGACAAATGCCGAAGTATAAAAAGGTAGATTGAGCAAGTAAGGGTGCAAGACCAAAAGTGGTAACATAAAGCAAAGAAAGGTGGTCAAAGACATGGGTTAATTAGTAATTTTCTTACTTAGGAATCATACTAGTAGTAGTCTGCAATCAGGACTATATAATTACCCAAAGTGTGTGGTTTAGTGTCTACAACAACTTATACTATGTACATATTTATTTGTAATAAAGATGGACTATTGGAATTTGAAAATCGAGTTTGGTGTGTAGAGGACAAAATAGTGAATAGTGTAACTTGAACCATGCATTTACATACTAATAAAAAGCCAATTTCAAACTTGTTATATCTACAAATAATTCTTAGAAAATCCTAAGACTATGACTATAGAATCGAGTCCTAAATTCCAATCTTAAGGTGACCGTGGATGTAAATAGGAAGACGATGCCAATGGTTTCCATAATATCATTCATCAAGATTTGTTATCTTTAACCGCTAATTTCTTTACCAATGGTAGTATTGTTTTAAGAGGAGTTCCACCATATCCACGAGAAAAAATGATTTGGTGATTTTTAAAGAGGAATTTATACCATTGGCTTAATTTAACTAGTATTTTCGGTGCATGTAAGTTGAAAAATTTACCGACAACTTGATGATGCTTGATTTTACATCCATTGGTCTTGAGCCTAAGTCTTAGCGAGGTACTTTTGGGAGTCTAATGCTTTAAGCCCACTAGTAAAGTAGCTTAACACATGTGAATTTCTACTATTTATTTAATTTTCTTTGTGAATCACTCAACTATAGTTAAAAGATCTCAAATTATGAATAAATTTTAATTTTTTCAAAAATGTATTGTCGATCCTAAAAGAAAATCTTGCAAAGTAGGTGGGTTTTGAAAGATTTTTTTTTTTGGTGTTTGAGAAAGAGGAAACCATGGTTTGGGAATATTTTAAAATTTAAGTTTATAATCTTTCAAATTTTAGTAGAGAATTAAAAAAAATTGTGGCACATCACATTTGAGTATATATAGAGGTTTTCCTTCCGGGTTGTAAAATTTCGTTTCTATCGCTTAGATAATGAATTGTATACTAAATACAACCATTTGGCATTAAAAAATCATACATTTGTTTAAATTTCATTTGGTTTCAAGTGAAGTTAAACTTAGAATCTAAAAATATTACAATAAATATATTGACTCTTGTATGTCTATGATTTACAATCAATGTAAGGGTAAAGCAAAGAAAATGAGTATAAATTTTATTTTCATCCTTAACATTCCTTACCATATTTTGGGCATTCTTTGTATGAAGGTTGTTGCACACCTACTTAGTAATCCCAGATTGCTAAATAAAAACTATTGACTTTTTCTCTATCAAGAAGAAGAATGTTATTGCTCTATCATCCACAGAGCGGATTACATAGGAGCTATTAACGAAACTACCGAGACTATTTGGCTTGAGGATTCTTTATGAGCTTGGCATTCAGATCAGGCAGCCTACATTCATTTTTGTGACAACCAAAGCACTATCCATATATGTAGGAATCCAATCCTTCATCGTGAGGACCTGAACACATTAAGATTCACATGGACTTCATTCGAGAGCTCATTTATGAGCAGGTTGTCGATTTGATATTTTGCTAGTCTTTAGATCAGGTTTTTGACATCTTCACCAAACCTTTCACTGAGAGAAATTTCATTCATCTACAAGCTCTTCTTAGGGTGCGGTCTACATCAACAACTTCATCATCTTCAGGGGGCCTTCTAGCCTCTTCACTTCTTCATGTCTCTCTTTTGGGGGAGTTTTTCCCACTGGGTTTTCTCCTTTTACTCTATCTTATGAGAGATTGCATTGTACATGGGTACCTCATTAGGCCTTATTGTCGGGACCCACTTTCATTTTTCATTTCCCACCTAAGTTGTGCTTATGGGGGGTGTTAGTGTAGGATTTATTTTCCTCACTTTATTTGTATTATCCTACTCAAGATATTTCACCTCACTTGGATTTTCCCTACACTTATGGGATATGTTTTCTTAGGTGTACACTTGACTACACTATTCTAGGTGTTGGTTACCACTTGACTACACTATTCTAGGTGTTGGTTACCACTTGACTACACCATTATAGGTGTTGGTTACCACTATTCTAGGTGGAGATTGTCATGATTCTAGGAGGAGGTTACACATTCACCTCCTATATGTACATCTCTTGCATTATTATATTTGATTGTAAAACTTGGGTTAATCAAAGCCCTCCTCCTTTTCTAAAACTATATTTTAGTGAAAAAGTGCATTTCAAGTTTAGTGCAAATTCATTTAAAATAGGGCTTATTTACAAGAAATAATTATTGTAAAACTTTTGATTGGTAGCTCAATATCGAGTGCCAATTTTTGCAAAAGTTAAATATTTTTCATTTCCCAAAGAATTGGACCTATTTATTTTTTAAAACACATTAAGTTATAAAGTGCCAAAACTGTGGGGGATTCTTGATATAGTTTTGGGGGTGTACAAAGTGTTTCCTCTCTTGTTTGGAACTTCTTTCTTTCGCAAATTTCTTTATTTTCTCGTAACAACTACCACAACCTCTCTTTTTGCACTAATGAATCTAAGTTCAATTATCCCACTTACACCTTTAACTACCATGAATGGAAATAAAAAATGGCCATTGCACTTAGGAGAACAAAATTGTACTATATCACAATGGGGTTAGAACCCGAGCCTAGTGAAGCTGCAGAAAAATTTAAGTGGTTTAATAAGTGTGATGAATCCTTTGGTATTTTGTGTCTTTCAGTGTCTCCTAAACTCCTCTTTCACATAGAGTCAGCCAAATCTCCCAACGAGGTGTGGAAAACCTTAGAAACCTTATTTGGAAAAGTTAACACTATGAGGGTCATGAGCTAGAAATAGAACTTATCAGCTTAAGTCCTAAAAACTTTGACACTTTGGAAGATTTTTTTACCAAGCTCAAGTCCTTATGATTATAGTTAAAAGAATGTGGAACAGAAAATAAGGATGAACAACTAGTTCTTTCAGTGCTTTCCAAACTAGGTCCTGACTACTCTATCTTTGTTTCTACATTTTATGCTACCAAGAGGGCTCTTGGAGCCACATGGTCTATGCCATCCTTAGATGACTTTATTGCTGATTTGACTAAGGATCAAGACAAGTTAATCCAAATGGGTACCTTGAAGTCATCCAAACCTCAAGCCCTCATTGTCGGGAATGGGAAACAAAAATCCTCTAACAACCAAGAGAAGAAGCAAAAGAGCAAGGATCTAGAAAATAAGAAAGAACATAAATCCACTACCTCTTCTAAGTCTACCACTGAAACCTCTAATTCAAATGGGAAGCCTAAGAAGGAAAAGGTTAAGTGTTCCTATTGCAAGAAACTTGGGCACGATGAGCACAAATGTATGAAGAAGCAGATTGACCACCTCAGTCATCTCCTTGAGAAGAACAACATAGGGGTCCCTGAATCTATCAAACAATCTTCATCAACCCAAAAATCTACTAAGGAAAAGGAAAAAGATAAAGAGAAACATAAGGGAAATGCACTACTTGCAATTGCATCCTCATCTACTCCTTCATGGGTTATCGACTCTGGTGCTTCACACCACATGAGTTCATTATAGGTTGAGTTTTCTTCTTTTGAGCCATATGCAACATGTCCTCCATCACTTTGGGTGATGATACTCTAGCCACATTTTAGGGAGAGGGTTTGTTGAAGTCGAAGGTGGAACATCCAAAAATGTTCTTAGTCTACCTTCACTTTCAACTAATATCCTATCAATGTACCAGATGACTCATATAGGGAAGGGCGTGAGTATCCTATTTGATCCAGATTCAGTTGAGATTAGGGAGTTGCATAAAGTGACACTACTCTGATAGTAGTGGTAAGGGCAGATCACCATGATAGGTTATATTCCTTCTCGCACTTTTCACCTGATGTTTCCCCTACTGCATTGCTCACATATTCAGATGGAGTTAACAGATTATGGCATGAGTTGTTCAACCATCTTGACTACCACTTCCTTGAGCATATTAGTCAGCATGACATGGTTACATGATTTCCTAGAGTTTGTTTCTCAAAAGGACTTTGCGAGGGTTATGCTCTTGGAAAACACCCTAAAGAGAAATTTGACAAGGGCAAAGCTTGGAGAGCTTTAACACCTTTATATTTGATTCACACTTGATGTCACAGGGGATTTTCCCCATCCTTCTTTCACTAGGGCCAAATATGCTCTCACCTTCATAGATGATTTTTCCAGATATACATGGGTCTATTTCCTTAGGAAAAAGTCTAAAGTGTTCAATTATTTTCGGGACTTTAAGGCACTCACTGAGAAACAATTTGGGAAATGCATCAAAGTTATTTGAACAGATAATGGGGGAGTATGTTAGCAACATATTTGAGTAGTTTTACACCACAGAGGGTATTGATCTACAACAGACAGTGCCTTACACTCCTCAAGCAGAATAACGTGGCAAAACGCAAAAATAGGTCCTTGAAAGAAATGACAAACTATATGATCCACTCTAAATATTTGATTCTGTAGTTTTGGGCAGAAGCCATCAATTGTGCCTGTTATACACAAAATTGGGTTCCCCATAAATATTTAAAATGTATAATTCCCTTTAAATCTTAACACAATAGGAAACTAGAAGTAAAGCACTTCAGGGTCTTCGAATCACTAGTGATGGCATGCATTCCCAAAAAGAAACACAAGCCAATGGAGCCTCAATCCAAACCTTGCATCTTTGTTGGGTATATATAGGGGGCCAAGGGTTGTAAACTTATCCATCCTACTACTCATTAGTTATTCATCGAGAAAAGTGTTAAGTTTTAGGAGAGTTCCACTTTACTCACTTTTGATGAGCAGTCTGAGGATTCTGATCATCCATAGCAGGTTCCTGAGGAAACATATTCTACTTCTTCCGCCTTCGCGGTGAGAAAAGTAATGAGAACTCATCTTCATCTACTTCTAGCCATACTTGAGAGGATGAGGATTTGGCACATGAATAACCCACTTCAGTGTTAGAAGCATAATGGGTGATAGGGGGTTGAATCGGTCCTTACGATATCTTAAATTAAAATTTCAGATTTACTTAATCAAAAACTCTTAAACATTCAACCATCCATTAATGTGTGCATACAATAAATCATCACATGTGCAAGAACCATAAGCAAATTATAAACATAAGACACAAAATATAAGTGGGAAACCCTCAAGGGGAAGAAAACCCCTTTGAAACACAATCTTATATCGATATGTTTCAAGATTTAGTAAGGCACCAACCCCAAAAGGAGCACCAACCCCTATTTTAGTAGAGAACTAACCCTACAAGGAGCACCAAACCCTAATTTTGTGAATCGATACTTCACAAGGAGGATACAACCCCCAAGATGATCAAGCACCCACTTAACCACCTTATGAAGATATGATCTCTCGATTATTTTCTACCACAATGATGGATATCACTTGGTATTCTGCTCACACTTCTTCAAACCTTCAAACTCATGCACACATGTTTTCTGGTCTCACTCCTCAATGTGAAACACACTTGATATGATATCAATTCATGCTCATACACCTACAAAAAATTCTCACCTAGGTCGTACACCTTGCACACACACAACTAGCTTGCAAAAGCACCCAAAACTATACTTTTATAAGCTCCTCTTGATTTCAAATTCAAACACAAACCTTTTCCCTCCTTTTTCTTGACCCATACATCAAGTAAAAATCCCAAATTTGAATTAAAATAGTCACAAGTGACCCAATTAGGTCATCCTAGCTAAAAACCTCATTACATGTGCCAAAAATGGCTCAAAACCCCATGGGCACAAAGATAAAAATTCCCTTACATCAAAACCATACTTATTCATGACCCATAAATCATTAAACATGATTAAAATATCATTTAACATTCATAAATGGTCACAATTTATCTCAACCAATCAAATTATTTCATTTAATGGGCCCAATACTCTTTGTATTTCTCAAAATTGTTGTTTCCTACACCCTTCAGCACCCTAGAAACTTAATTATGCCACCAAATCACTTCAACTAAACCAAACCATGTCATGTAAAAACTTGATGGAAATTATAGAACCTTTATAACATTTCTAAGCAAGTTATAAGCCTTGAAACACTCACATGCTCAAACCACAGTCACTTTTGTCTTCTTCAAATCAACCTACCTCAAAATCTATTTTCAAATATTAGCTCATAAAATTTTTTTATATGAACAACAAAACCTCTAAATGGATTCATTTGATTCCAACTTCATATCTCTTCACATTACACATGATAGAAAGAATCACATAATCCATCTCATACTTCAAACAACTCAAAACTTTCAGAAAATCACATTTTGTCCTACACTGGAAAAAACCTTAATATCTAAAGAATGACCTGGAAACCATGTCAAAACACATCATCATGATAAAACCTCATATAAACAAAAATACCTCTGATTCCTCTTTCCAAAACATTTTGAATTATCTCAAAACTCCACATGTAGCTCTAATTATGCCCATTTTACTAAACACCACTTTTTAAGGCCTCAAAATAACCCTTTGACTAGTCAACATGAATGGAGCTCATTTGACCATGTACCTACATAAAAATGTCTTGAAACCTCTATGGACATCAATAAAAACACACATACATTCCATAACATCAATTTAGCATGTAAACATTTTGGACAACCTTGTCCCAAAACACTCTTCTTCAGAAAATGACTGTTTGAGTGGGGCCCACTCATCACCATGACCTCTACCATACATTTCTGGAAATATAGAAGATTAATATACACCATAAAATTATAAATTTTATTAATAAATCAAAACAGGCTCACTATACCTCTTCTTTTGCAAGTTGCTCCTAGTTAGGGTTTAACTAGGGTTTTAGACCACTTTATCTTCTTAACATTCATTCATAAAAACATGACGATGAAATGACCTCATTATTTTGTGAAACCTTATAGAATCATGTAGAAAAATCCTTGAAATCCATAAGGTCCCAAAAAAGCACACAATTTCGGGGTGAGCATCGAAGTTCAACTCGAGTTGGATTTGCACTAGATTTGACCATGTCTCACAAAACTCGACATAAATTACAAAAACACTCCATGGAAACCTAATTTTTGCTCAAATCACCATCACAAATCACACTAACATATCAAATCATCATAATGTCATCACCATACCTCAAACTCTCCAGAACCGAGATTTTCATAGCAACTCTTAAGGTTTCACACTCAAAAGCTAGGGTCAACTGAAAGAATGTTATAACTCATCATGAAATCATTAAAAATGACCCAAAAATACCTGATACACCATGATATACCTGAATACATGCATCCATGAGCTCATATATACCTACAAAACTAATCTCACACCTCTAAAGCATGCATACTGCTCCAAATGAGCATAAACATAGAAAATCACTTGTATCTGCACCATACCACTAATGTGAGTGCCCAAGCACTCTCAAACCTATTTTCCATCATTCCAACATGTTTCTCAAGCATCCAAGAAGAATTATACCATCATGCATCATCACCTAAGTGCACTGAATGGGCTTGTAAGAGCAAACAATCCTCATTGAATCTCATTGTATCATCAAGTACACATTTGAATCATCATGTAAACATCATCCACAACATCATATAACCCTAATCCATCATCCAATTTATCATTAATTTTGTTTTGCATCAATGAAACACCTATAGGACCACATGCCAACAATCTCCCCCTTTGTCATTGATGGAAAACTACCTGAACTTCTCCCCATTTTACATTAATGACAAAGGCATACATGTAGCAACATATTCTTCACCTTTCAGCTTCATAGCATCATGCTTTGGTTAGAAACATCAACCAAAGATCTCAAACTAGCTCAAATACTTAAAATTTGCATCAAAATATGGTTTTTCCTTCATTTCAAGCATGCAACACCATGTTCCCCCTAGGATAAGCATCTACAACATCTGAACATCACCAATAAAGCATGAAGAAGCATTATCATACCTTGTTAGAAGCTAAAACATCATATTTTAACCTCTAGGCATGAAAAAATGAGCATTTTCTCCTTATCCATTGTTTTCGCCTTCATATGACCATTGTAGTTGAGTACAAATTTGAGTCATTCATACCTTGAACATGCCAACAATGCTATAATTGATCATGTCAAATATCACACCATCTTTCTTGACCAAAATCCATCTTGTCTAGGCTTAAAATTAGCTCTACAATGCATTTTTATTGTTTTTCATACCTCAATAGGACTAAGAGGCCTAAATAGTCTTCTTAGTGCATTTAGGACCAATTTTGGCAAGTTCTAAAACCTCATACACACCTAGAAAATTTACAATCCATAGCTCCCCCTAAACTTAATACCTTCATTTCTAGCCCACAAGCACAAAAATGAGCTTCTTGCCTTATTATCTTGGCTTATGAGCACTTCGAACACTTAGGCTTAGTCCTAAAGCTCATTTTCAGCCCATAATAAGTCATAGAGGATGAAATAATACATTTAAGAACCAAAACCAACTTAAACATGGTGTAAACACTTACATCATACCTTATAACCTCATGAGATCATCCATAACTTCTTCAAGGAGCATCCTCACTTTCCCCCTATCTTGAAGAGCTTATACACACTGAAAAACAAATTTTCATGTTTTCCGCATCCCGACAACAACTGAGCAACGATCGGACCTTCAACACATAAAACCTGTATTTCCTTGAACACCCTATGAAAACATCTAAAAGCATAAAATACTAGCTCTCCCTTATTGATGATCGAGACATACACCACCTCTTGGAATTTGAGCCACATTTGAGATCTTCGTATTACTATCTAACCACGAGAACAACTTCATAGCCATCATGACTAGCACAAGTTAAGAGATCCACATCGAACTTCTCTAGCATATGAAAAACTCTAAGAATAACTTTTGAAGTAAACCATGAATCCCCTTTCATAAAGACATTATTGTTATCTCGAGCAACATGTGTAGGCATTGTGATAATGCAATGTTTTTTTTGAGCATCAATTCAACATTGTAGTACCCTAATAAGCCTACTAAGGTATAAAGTCATCACATACACTCAACCATTTAATGTATCATCCTTCATTCCTTACATAATCTTAATGGAGGCAACATAAACATACTCAAATACACTATCATTCTACCATATTTAGCACGAATAGGCTTGTGAAGACAATGATGCTTTGTCTTTGCATATATTGTACCTTGTAGCATAACATTCTTACTAATGTAGAAACCTAAGAATGCGGGATAGCCTTTTACAAGTACTTTAAGGCTTCCCACCTCCTATATACCATCATACTCTTTCCTTGATATGCATAGTCCTTGAAGATGTAACATACTTTGTCTCGAGAGCAACTTCACCTCTTCTTTGAAGATGTCAAATGTTGTGCCTTTTCCTTCAAGTCTTGATCATGTAGCAACATATCTTGTCCATATAACTATCATCACTCTTGCTCACGAAGTAACTAAAGGACAAAGTATGATTTATTTATAATAAAGTCTTTTAATCACTTCATACAAGCATATAACATTTTTCTAGGATCAAAGAATGCAAGATCAAAACCATATATTGTAGGAGCTTATGTTCCATCTAAGTTCATTAAGATTGTTTTCTTTATCAACTTTCTTTGACATAATCAAGGGTTCCATAAGTCACGAAGTTCCAAATGCATTTTATTATGTTCTAGACCATCAAAGGTCCATAAGAGGCCTTGACACAACTTTGTATATATAAAAACTTTGATATTCCACCACAAATACATTGTGCCTTCTTTTTACCACCATCTTGTTTGTTTGAATCTCCTAGCCCTGGATCCTCAAGAAACATACTTGTCATTTGATATATAAGGAATCATGATATTTTCTTACTTGATGGAGCCATACATTTGAGCACACTCATCCTTTAGATCAACTTTACATACTTAGGATTTTAGATAAACTCATAAGATTCACAAGAAGTGACTCTACAAGTCATTTCATGCCAAGTCATACCACATGAAGTATCAAGGCATAAACTGTTTGTGTCTTCAGACCTTATATCGTCATATTTCACTTATACATGTATTTAATACTGCACTCATGCTCAAGAAACTTAGACATTTCATTTGGATCTCTCAATAACTCAATCACACCATGAAATACACCTACACAGTAAACTTGAAATTTAGCCCATGAAATATTGAGAATCACTTATAACTTTTGATGCACTAACCTCCAAGAATATGTTAAGCTAGATTTAAACACCCATTTGAGCATGTTATCTTCCCCAATCACCTTGTAAGCCCATTCCAAAATATACACTTCCAGTTTGTAAAAAAAGCACCTAACACAAAT
The DNA here is from genome assembly GCA_018340775.1 of Taxus wallichiana var. yunnanensis. NCBI lineage: Eukaryota > Viridiplantae > Streptophyta > Pinopsida > Cupressales > Taxaceae > Taxus > Taxus wallichiana. The sequence goes on along the minus strand of CM031235.1, from coordinate 690,201,414 downwards.
TAGGTCTCTAGGTTCTCAAATCAACCTTGACAACATTTTGTCATGAATTCCTAGAAATGTGTTCATTTTTATGACGTGAAACCACTTGAATCCTCTTTTCCATCATGTTTAGATGATATGTATAAAAATTTAGCATTAGACTCAATCATTTACCCCTTCATATCTTAGTTTCCATCTATACCGCTTACAAACACTGTGAAAACATAGTATAGGGCAGAGATCCTTCCAAAATCACTAAATTTTGCTTTCATAACCTCAAAATTGGTCATACTTGCTGAATTGTCATTACTAAAGTTTATGATCACTTATATACTTGATTTTGGACTCTGTAAGGCAATTTCACACCTGAAGCCACCTTAAATTTTCTCTGTAACACATTGAAATTAACTATATCTTGGCCATACTCCACTTTTGTAGCAATGTACTAATCAAATTATCACTTGATCACATTATTCAACTTCAAACACATTTAGGAGTTATCCTATAACCTTTCAAGTTTATGACATAAGTCCCAATGGCATTCACATAATATACCGATGTCAAAATTTATTACAACACTTCTTAGGAAGAATGAGTACACATGGACTCATGATGACCTTTTTACAACTTCAAAGACATCTTCAAATATTCATACATATCAAGGACTACTAGACACACTTGACACATGCCATTACAACTCATAACTAACCTCATGACACCATCAACCACAAGACTTGTCTCTAGACACAAAAAAAGCTCATAGACCACATACTCCTTGACCATATGGGGAACACACATTTTGACTCAGACAACTGCCCCTCTCTTAAATGTTTCATATGCATTTATATACCCTTAAGAAGTATAGTGAAGATATACATGTACCATAATGACCTAAAATAAGGTCTTGAAGAGGTCCCAAGCCTTCTTGGGCACCTAAAAACTCCTTCATCCTCTCTCTTCTAATCTAAACTCTATGAAACACTTCTTCTTCCACTAACATCTTCTCTTGATGAGACACCATTGTCTCTCCTTGGTTCTCATGCCCTTCTAGGACCACTATCTTGCATTCTATCCCCTTGAAAGTTATTTCCATGCACTAGGTCCTTGAGCCATCTGTTTTTGTCTTGAATAAGCATGAAAACAAACTCTTGCCACATGACCAATCTCATTACAGTTGTAGCATACTACTAAATTCTTTCTTTTGAAGCCTTCATCTTGACTAGGTGAATCATACAAGAAATACCTAGTTGTGTGACCTTGTTCATTGCAATTGTAGCATACTATCCTCTTAGCAAACTCACTTCTATTGTCCCTCCAAGGATGATCATCTCTAGAATATATTCTACACTCACTAGCCCTATGACCAAAATCATTACAAGTAAAACAATGACCATTGAAGGTTATCTCATACCTTGAGGCATTGGGCTGCCTAATAGACCTTGATTTCACATTTTCCTTGATGGGTGTCACCTTCTTTCATTCCTTAACAAACAGGTTCACTTGATTCCTTGCTTGAAACAATAACTTCTTGCTTCACTTCCTTGTCTTTAGACTCCTCTTTGAAGCCCAAACCAGTCCTATCATTTGCTGCTCTTTGTTTTCTAAGTAGATCATCTAGGTATTTAGCAATTTTCTCAAATTTTTGTAAGGAAATAGTATTCTTTCTAATCTCTAATAACTCAGCCCTTAAGAAATCTATATCTTCTTCATATTTTGAGCACAAACTTTCTTTATCCTATAGATTTGAAACAAGATACGTTACCTTCTCCTCTAGAACCTTGATTGATTCAATTTGCTTTGTAGATTCAACCACATATTATTCCTTTAGCTTATGAAACTAATTTTCATATTCCTTGATCTACAAAGTCATATTTTGGTTCTCTTTTTCAACATGATTTAGTTCTCTTTTGATGCTCTCAAAATCATCTTTGTCATCCTCATCATCTTCATCAGAATAACTACAATAACATGGAATAAAATATCCTAAAAAAGAAGATCCATCATTAGATGACCTCATAGCTTCTTTATTCATGAATAAGGCCTCATTTCCAATGTTCTCATAATCTTATTTAGATTCAGAATCTGAAACACCACTACTTGCATCAGATAACTCATCACCTTGATTTGTATAGAAGCTTCTTTTTTCCTTCTTATGATTAAACCTCTTGAAGTTATTCTTACCTTTTCCAAACTTGTAATTCTTCTTTTAGGTTCAACTTCATGATCTTCATCATCATCCTCCTTCTCATGCCTATGAGGACACTTGGCAAAAAATGTCCTACTTCACCACAATTAAAACATTTGAATGGAAGTTTACCACTATACTTACTAGATCCATGCTTCAATCTTCTAGCCACTATAACAAAGAGCTCTTCATCTTCAATCTCAAGAGTAACATCATCATCCTTTACCTTCTTACCTTTAGCATTCATTTTAGATTTGAATTCAATCTCCTTCTTGGCTGGTTTGGAGTCACCTATTCTCATTTCATAAGTAGTCAAAGTACCATGTAGATCATCCATCTTCAGTTGAGTCAAATCCTTAGCTTCTTCTATGGAAGACACTTTGGAATCAAATTTAGGAGTTAAAGATCTCAACACCTTTTGAACAACTACTTCTTCTTTCACTTCTTCTCCTAACCCTTTCATACTATTAACAACCTTGTCAACTCTAAGAAGATATGCTGTAATAGACTCATCATTATTCATCTTAAGAGATTCAAATTGATTTCTAAATGTTTGAAGTTTTGCAATTCTTACCTTTAAGTCTCCTTCATAGAGAACTTTTAATTTTCCCCAAGCTTCCTTTGTTGATTTGCAATGCATTACTTTTCCCATTTCAGATTCTCCAAGGCCACTTATGATGGCATTAAAAGCTTTTGAATTATTGGTGTAATCCCTCTTTTCTTCATTAGTTGTTGGAGAGGTGGCAGGAGAAGAATATACATGCTCCACAATATTCCAAAAATCAAACCCTTGAGCCATGATATAGGAATTCATCCTCAAGCTCCAAAAACCATAATTCACTCCATCAAACAATGGTTCCTTTCCAATGATAGTGTTACTCGCCATATTGTGCTTCAAGGATCTCCTTTCAAGCTATCAAACTTTCTCCAAAAGGACCTACTCTGATACCAATTGTTAGAAGCACAATGGATTGAGAGGGGGGGAGGGGGTGAATAATTCCTTATAATATCTTAAATTCAGATTTCAGATTTTTTTAATAAAAAAAACTCATAAACATTCAACCATCCATTAATGTGTGCATATAATAAATCATCACATGTGTAAGAACCATAAGCAAAGTATCAACACAAGACACAAAATATAAGTGCAAACCCTCAAAGGAAAAGAAAACCCATTGAAACATAATATTATATTGATACATTTCAAGATTTAGTGAGGCAACCCCAACCCCTAGTTTAGTAGAGCACTAACCCTACAAACAACACAAACCCCTAATTTTGTGAAGCGCCAACTTCACAAGGAGGCTACAACCCCCAAGATGATCAATCACCCACTCAACCACCTTACGAAGATATGATATTTGATTTGTTTCTACCACAATTGATGGAGATCACTTGGTTCAACTCACACTTCTTCAAACCTTCACTCAAACCCTAAGTGTCCAATCCTTCACAAACAATCACTTTATTCACTTCTCAAACCTTCAAACTAATTAACACATGCTTTCTCATCTTCCTCAACCTATAACAAACTTGATATGATCTCAATTCACGCTCATACATATGCAAAAATCACTCACCTAGGTCGCACACCTTACACACACACACAACTAGCTTGCAAAAGCACCAAAACTATGCTTTTATAAGCTCCTCTTGATTTCAAATTCAAACACAAAATTTTTCCCTCCTTTGGCTCAACCCATACATCAAGGAAACATCCAAAATTTTAATTACAATAGTCACAAGTGACCCAAGTAGGCCGAACTAGCCTAAAAACCTCATTACATGTGACAAAAATGGCTCAAAACCCCATGTGCATAAAGATTAAATTTCCTTTACATCAAAACCCTACTTAGTAATGACCCATAAATCATTACACATGATTAAAATATCATTTAACATTCATACATGGTCACAATTTAGCTCAACCAATCAAATTATTTCATTTAATGGGCCCAATACTCTTTGTATTTCTCAAAATTGTTGTTTCTACACCCTTCAACACCCTGTAAACTTCATTATGCCACAAAATAACTTAAACTCAACCAAACCATGCCATTTAAAAAATTTATGGAAATTACATAACCTTAAGAACACTTTGTAAGCAATTTATAAGTCTTGAAACACTCATGTGCTCAATCCATAGTCACTTTTGTCTTCTTCAAATCAACACCCCAAAGCACGGTTTTCAAATATTAGCTCATAAAAAAATTCAATGAAAATTAAATACATATAAATGAATTCTTTTGATTCCAAATTCATCCCTCTTCACATTCCAGGTGATAGGAAGAATCAACTAATCCATCTCATACTTAAAACAACTCAAAACTTTCAGAAAAGCACATCCGTCTTCAGACCTTTGGAAAAACCTTATTATCCAAATAATGACTTATAATCCATATAAAAACAACTCATCATGATAAAAAAATAATATCACTTGAAATCCATCTAAATCCTCTTTCTAACACATTTTGAATCACCTCAAAATTCCACTTGTAGCTCTCAGTTATGCCCATTTTACTGAACATTGTTTTTAAGGCCTCAAATCGCCCTTTAACTAGTCAACCGAATGAAGATCATTTGACCATGTACTTGCATAAAAATTCCTAAAACCTCCATGGACATCAATAAAACTCACATACATTCCATAACATCAATTTAGCATGCAACTCTTTTGGAAAACCTTGTCCCAAAATACTCTTCTTCATAAACTGACCTATTTGAGTGGGGCCCACTCATCACCATGACCTCTACCATAAATTTCTGGAAAGATAGGAGAGTCCTATACATCATGCAATCATAAATTTTAATTAATAAATCAAAACAATCTCACTATAAATTTACTTCTACAAGATGCTCCTATTTAGGGTTTAACTAGGGTTTTAGACCATTTTATCTCGCTTAACAATCGTTTATAAAAACATGATGATAAAATGACCTCATTATTTTGTAAAGCATTCTAAACTCGATTTATATACATCCTTGAAATCCACAAGGTCCCATGTAAAGTACACAATTCAGGGTGAGCATCAAAGGTTCAACTCGAGTTGGATTTGCACTAGATTTTGACCCTATCTCACAAAAACTAACATAACATGAAAAATACACCTCATGGAAACCTAAAATATTTCTCAAATCACCATAACTCATCACAATAACTTCTCTAATCATCATAATGTCATCACCATACCTCAAACTCTCCAAACACTTAGATTTGCATAACAACTCTTTAAGGTTTCACATTGTAGAAGCTAGGGTCAACTAAAAGAATGATATAAATAATCATGAAATAATTGAAAATGACCCAAAAATACCTGTTACACCATGATATACCTGAATACATGCATCTATGAGTTCATATATCTCTAAAACTCAATCTCACACCTCCTAACATGCATACCTGCTCCAAATGAGCACATGAAACATAACAAATCACCTATATATGCATCATGACACTGATGTGAGTGCCCAAACACTATCTAAACCTATTTTCCATCATGCCAACATGCTTTGCAAGCATCCAAGAAGCTTATACCATCATGCAACATCACCTAGGTGCCTGAATGGGCTTGCAAAAGTAAACAATCCTCACTGAATCTCCTTGTATCATCGAGTACACATCTGAATCATCATGCCAACATTGTACACAACATCATCGACCCTAATCCATCGTCTAATTTTTCATTAATTTGGTTTTACATCAATGACAACACATATAGGACCACATGCCCACATTTAGGCCCTCTTTGGGCTAGGCAAACACTTTAGAATGCGAGCACTTGGGCGGGGACCCGAGAGGATGGCGAGACGTACTTGGACATACTATAAAAGTAGGCCACATGCCTTATATGCTTCAATGAAAGATCCACATACATTCCAACACGCATGAAGCATATCTAAGTGTGATAGTGTTGTGCATTAGGAATATAATTCCTTAATCTACAATCACACTTGGGATTTGACTTCACTTCCTGAGGGAAGGAAGTGGTTCAATGTCAATGGATATATCGGACCCAATTTACGGTAGATGGGTCGGATGATAAGTACAAGGCTAGGTTACTAGCCAAGGTTTTTTCACATGTAGTTGGCATAGACAACTCAGAGACCTTTGCACCCATAGCAAAAATGACTTTGATTAGACTCACACTTGCTTTAGCCATAACACATGGTTGGAGTGTGCACCAGATGGATGCGAAGAGTGGTTTTATTCATGAATAACCACATGAGGAGATCTACATGGAGCATCCACGGGGTTTGTTTAGGATTCATCCTTAATTTTGCAGACTTAGGAAATCCATCTATGGCCTCAAACAGGCCCCTAGGGTTTGGTATGCCAAAATGAATTCTTTCCTCCTAGCTTTTGGCTTTACTCATTCTTATTCATATCCCAATGTATATCTATTCGGTGGTTAATTCATTACGATCATCTTTGGTACTTTATGTTGATGACCTTTTGATCACTAGGAGTACTTCATCAATTATCTGAGCAATGAAGATAACTCTTCAGGATAGATTCACCATGATTGACTTGGGTCTACTGCACTACTTCCTCGGCATTGAGATCACACAGTCTGATTTAGATATTTCACTTGACAACCTAAGAATCTCTTGATATTCTAGATCAGTTTCACATGGTCTGAATGCAAGGCGTCTTTGACTCCTTTATTATCGAAGTCAAGCTTGAGACTAATTATTCCACACCCTTGGTTGATGCTACTTTGTATCGACAACTTGTTGGTAACCTTATTTACTTGACTCACACCAAACCTGATATCTCCTATGTCGTTGGTATTGTTTCGCAATACATGCATTAACCTCGTGATTTTAATTGGAGAATAAATAAGAGGATTTTACACTACATTTAGGGCTCACACAAATATGGGATTCACTACAGGGTTGGTTTAGATATCGTCTTGTTCACTACTCACACTCAAATTGGGTTGGTGACACTGAGTGTCATAAGTCCACTTCAGGTTATAGTTTCTCATTGGGTTTGGTCCTATTAGTTGGTCGAGAAAGAAGCAAAATGTTATTTCTCTATCATCCATAGAGGCAAAGTATAGAGGAGTTGTTAATGCAACTACTGAGACTATTTGGCTTCAAGGGATTCTTTTTAGCTTGGCATTCAAATCAAGCAACCTATAATCATATTTTGTGAAAACCAGAGCACTATCTAGATATGTAGGAATCGGTCCTTCATTAGAGGACCAAACACATTGAGATTCACATGCACTTCATTCAAGAGCTCATTCATGAGCAGGTCATGATTTGATATTCCGCCAGGGATCTTTGGATCGGAGTTTGACATCTTCACCAAACCTTTCACTAAGAGCAAGTTCATTCATCTACGAGATCTTCTTGGGGTGTGGTCTACATCAACAACTTCATCATCTTTGTAGGGGCCTTCTAGCATTTTCACTTCTTCATGTCTCTCTTTTGGGGGGAGTTTTTCCCATTGGGTTTTCTCCTTTTACTCTATCTTATGAGAGATTACATTATACATGGGTACCTCATCAGACCTTATTTTCGGGACCCACTATCATTTTTCACTTCCCACCTAAGTTTTGCTCATGGGGGGTGTTGGTGTAGGATTTATTTTCCTCGTTTTATTTGTATTATCTTACTCGGGATATTCCACCTCACTTGGAGTTTCCCTACACTTGTGGGATATGTTTTCTTGGGTGTAAACTTGACTGCACTATTCTAGGTGTTGGTTACCACTTGACTACGCCATTCTAGGTGTTGGCTACCACTTGACTACGCCATTCTAGGTGTTGGTTACCGCTATTCTAGGTGGAGATTGCCATGATTCTAGGAGGAGGTTACACGGTCACCTCTTATATGTACATCTCTTACATTATTCTATTTGATTGTATTCCATTGAAGCTATTTTTGTGTTATTGCAATTTAATTAAGCTAAATATGAAATATATATGCCTAATATGATTGTTATTGCAGCAGTAAATGAATAAATAATCAAGTACAAAAATTAAGCCAAGCAAACTAAGTTGAAAAGTATGAAACCCTGAGTGCAAAGAGAGGGTATAAAGCCTTAGTTGACTCACATAGATATTGAAGGTGCGTAGAGGTAGAAAACTAGAAAATCCAGAGCACTGATTGTCGCAACAAAGCTCGATAAAATGTAGAGATGGAGGAATATGTTGTATTGGGGTGCTTCAAGAGGAACAAGGGGTGCATGTGGGTGCTTTAGGCTTGTTTCTAGGCTCCTATATTTGTGGAAATGCTCAGGAAACCTCCTCTGAGTGGTCGTAAGTTGTTTGCTTTTGTTCACCTTTAGTCACTATGAGGTTGCACAATGATTGCCAAAGTCACTGGAAACCTGTAATGAAATAATGATCTACAAAATGTAATGAAATTACTAGTATAATTCAGATTATGAGCAACAATATAACACCAAATAACACAATATTTCAGAATAATGATCTCAATATGCAATTGTAATAGCTTCGCCACTTCGAGGGGGCAACCTCCAAACCATATAATAAGACTCAAATGCTCAAATGAAAACGAACTATTACCCGTAATCCTCTATATATACTATTCATATGTTATGGCCATCACCCAGGCCAACCTATTAAGCATGAGAAACTATAAATGATATAATAAAATGATATGGTAAGCCATAAGTCGGCTACTCATATCCTAATACAAGCAATAGGTTAAGGGCGTAGCATGCCCTTCCCCTTCAAACCAACGTTGTCCTCAACGTTGAAAATCTGGATGTTGCTGTAGAAAACCTTCATCCTCCTAGGTGGCATCTTCTATGCTTAGATTCTTCCACTTGATCAGATATTCCTTAATGTCTACGGTTCTCGACCTCTTAGTACGTGTTTGCAAAATCTTCTCTAGCTCCGAATGATTCTTCCTTCCTCGTCAAGTTCTCAGTAACTCTGTCTCGGGCTTCAAATTTATGTCCAATAACCTTATTCAGGGCATGACCCATGGAATACTAGGTGTATGTGTGAAGATGGAGGTAACTCTAGTTTATAAGCAACACTACCAATTTTCTATAGAACTTGATAAGGGCCACAGTATTTAGGAGCAAGTTTGTTGTCCTTTTTCTGTTGCTTTAGAGACATCTGTTTGTAAGGCTGGAGACATACAAAAACCCAATCACCAATTTCAAAATTTCTTTCACTACGATGTTGATCTGCTTTTTGTTTCATCTTGTTTTGTGCTAATGCTAAATTCTCCTTCAAACTAGCAAAAACCTGTTGTTAATGTTGAATGTGTTCCTCAACATCTCTGGCCTTAGTTTGCACCCTCAAGGAGGAAGTGATAGAAGGTGGATGGTAACCATATAATGTTAAAAATGGGGTCATTTGAGAAGAGGTATGAAAAGATGTATTATACCACCATTCTGCAACTAATCCATCTTTCCTGCTTATCTGATACAAAACAACATAGATACCCCTTTAAGCATTTGTTGACCACTTCTGTTTGCCCATCAGTTTGAGGATGATAAGATGAAATGTGAGCTAGCTGAGTACCCAAACATGAAAATAATTCCGTCTAAAAATTACTTGTGAAAATAGGATCACGATCACTTACAATTATCTTTGGGGTTCCATGTAGCCTTTGAATTGTCTCCAAAAAAATAGCTACGACTGTACTAGCTGCAAATGGATGTGATAGGGCACAAAAATGGGCATATTTTGTGAGCCTATCCACAATCACGAAAATAACATTCTTACCCTCTGAACAAGGCAATCCGGTGATGAAATCCATGGAGACCTCCTCCCATCTCTGGCTAGGAATTGGTAAGGGTTGCATTGCAAATGACACTGGTGTCTTAATTGTTTCCCCTTTGTTCTATTGGCACACTAAACACTCTGATACAAAATTTTGTACATCCCCCTTGAGTCCTTCCCAAAATAATTCTCTTTTTATTCTATGATATGTCTTCAAAAACCCAGAGTGTCCTCCAACAAGTGAGGCATGTAGCTCTACAAGAATCTTATGCTTCAACTCAGAATCTTTACTCAAGTATAACTTGTCCTTGTACCATAGGGTATTACCTTTCCACTCAATTTTTTTAGATGTTATAGAACCTTCCTTGATGTTATGTATTAGAGTTATGTATCCTTGTCCTGCTCCCATTTCAATCTTGTTTCATCCACCCAATCGGCCTTCAATATGGACATTGCACATAGTAAGGCATCTACGGATGTATCCCTTTTGGATAGCGCATCAGCTACTACATTTTCTTTACCCTTTCTGTATATGATTTCAAAATCATAACCCAACATTTTTGTTACCCACTTTTGTTGTTCCTCACATGATAACCTTTGCTCCAAAAATTATTTGAGACTATCATGATCATTTTTTACCTTAAAGTGTCTACCCATGAGATAGGGCCTCCATTGCTTGACCGCATGAAGAATAGCCATCATTTCTTTCTCATAGACCGGTTTGAGCAGATATTTTCCTTTGAATTGGTAACTCTCAAATGCAATTGGTCTTCCTTCTTACATTAGAACTACTCCCAATCCTGATCTTGAAGTGTCACATTCAACAATGAAGGTTTTTGAGAAGTTGGGAGTAGCAAAACCGGGGTTGTTGCACAAGGCTTCCTTCAGCTGCTCAAAGGATTTAGTGGCTAAGTCTGTCTAATGGAAGGCATCCTTCTTTAGCAATGCAGTGAGTGGGGTTGCTATTCTACCATATCCCCGCACAAATATTTTGTAGTACCCTGTTAGTCCTAGGAACCCACAAAGATTTTTTAGAGTTTTGGGTCTTGGCCATTCCACCATAGCTTTGATCTTCTGAGGATCAACTTTGACACCTTCATGGGATACAATGTGACCCAAGTACTCTACCTCTTATACACCAAAAGAACATTTAGATGGATTTGCATAGAGAGTATGTTTCTCCAAAACTTCCAACACTTTATTTACATGTTGTAAGTGTTCTTCCCATGTCTTACTGTAAATCAATATGTCATCAAAGAAAACTAATACAAATTTTCTTTAAAATGGCTTGAAAACAGTGTTCATCAAGCTTTGAAAGGTTGAAGGCACATTTGTAAGACCAAAAGGCATTACCAAAAACTCATAATGGCCCTCATGAGTCCTGAAAGCTGTTTTATGAACATCTTCCTCTTTTATTCTAATTTGATGGTACCCCGAACGAAGATCTAATTTTGTAAAATAAATAGCACCATGAAATTCATCAAGTAAATCATCAATTACTGGAATAGGAAACTTATCTTTGATGGTATACTTGTTGAGTTCTCGGTAATCTGAACACATCCTCCATGTTTCATCCTTCTTACGTATCATGACCCTTTGGGGAAGAATAGGCACTCTGTTAGGCTTGATGATACCTGCCTTCAACATTTCCTGAACCATTTTATCGATCTCACTTTTCTAGGAATATGGGTATTTGTATGGTCTGATGTTAGGTGTTTGGCTCCCTGGAATCAATTGAATGGCATGATCATGATCCCTAACTGGTGGTAGTCCCTTTGGAATTGCATCAAAAATAGATGAGTGAGCATCAACAATCTTCTAAAGATCGAGTGGCATTCTTTGACTCGTATTTTGTACTTCTATGGAAAATAATTTTGCTATAAATCCATCTACTCCTTTTCTGAGAACCTTTTGCATCTGATGAGGGCTAATAATTTATGGAGACTTAGCTACCATCCCATTCAATTGTATTGTCCTTCCATCTGAATGAAATTGCATGAACAATTCTTGGAAATTCATCTCTATAGTACTAAGGTTGTGAGCCATTGGAAATCCAAAACAATATCGCCCCTCCCATAGAAATAACAAACATAGGTGAGTCGCATGTAGTCTCCCATGGAAATCTTGATACTATGGCATTTTCTTGTGTACTTGACTATCCCACCATTCGCAATCATAACTTGCATTTTTATGGAGCTGGGTAAATGAAACAATTGAGGCGGGTAGCTAACTTACTATTTATGAAGTTATGAGTACTCCCTGAGTCAATCAACATTGTCACCTTCTATTTTTTGAGATAGCCAATAACCTTGAGTGTTTGAGGAGTACTAATACCTGACAATGCATGGCAAGAAATTGTAGGTTGGTGATCCTCTACTTCCTCTTCTACTGGTTCCTCAACCTCTCCTATAATTTCAGCATCCTCATCATCCTCATTACCTCCATCAATATAGAACAACTTCTTCTTAGCACATTTGTGTCCCGATCCATATTTGCTATCACAGTTAAAGCATAATCCTTTTGCTCTCTTTTCTTCCATTTGTTGAGGAGTCAGTCTAATTGGCCTAGAAAATGAAGGGGAAGAGATACTATGGTCTTTGGTGTTAATGAAAGGTGGCCTCCTACTACAAAGAACTTTTTCCTCTACTCGATGTGCCATGATAATAGAATCAGAAAGCTTGAGTGGATTAAACATACGTACCTCATGCTCGATGTGGTCCTTAAGACCCCCAAGAAATAGGTCATTCAAATTCTCTTCTGGTATATTCTCCACCCTTAAGGATAGGTTTTGGAATTGATGCACATAATCTTTGACTGATCCTATTTGTCGTAACTTTGCTAATTGACTAAAGTAGTTCTCTGAAACAATGGAATTATAGTGTAATTGCAACTCCTCAGTAAAAACTGTCCAAGTGACACCGAGACGATTCTTCTGCCTCTGAGCACATAACCATCGATACCAAACAAATTGGTTTGGTTTAAGATACATGGATGCCAAAGTCACATTTTTTCTTGATGGTGTTTGATGTAGCTCAAAGAAGTTCTCCATTTGATTTATCCAATTAAGGGGATCTTTAACATCAAATTTGTGCATATCCACTTTTGGCATCATGTTTCGTGGTTGTGAATAAGTTGGATTCTGATTGGGCTAGAAAAGTGATCCAACATGGTTATTTTGTCCATGATTTTGAACTAAAGATCCTCCTTGGTTGATATGGGATGGATTTGGGCCATATTTTTACCCTTTACATGTTGCATGATATCATCCAACCGATGATTGATTTGGGCTATGTCTCCTTTAGAGGCCATCTCAGATTGTACATTTCGCAGCTCATACTCAAGTTGGCTCACCTTATGATCAACTGAAGTAAACCCTAGTGTTGAGGAATTTGTATTTACCCCTTCTGAATCCATCTCTTCAATCACTATCTCATCTTTATCTGGGGTTTTACCCGGAGTAACTGGATTCTTTTTTGCTCTTGTGGAAGGCCCCGCCATGATATCAAACCTTAGGGTTTAGGGTTTCGATACAAATTCAGCTAAACAGGAAAAAACATAGAGAAGATACTAATACTATTTTTTTAGATATTTCTGAAAATGTAAAGAACTTGAAAAATTCCACAATTTGCACCCTAGGGAGCGATTTTATGAAAAACCCTAAATTTGTAATAACTTGTGCAAAATAAATCAAAAAGTCTGAAATTTTCAAGGAACCTTACTTGAAATGTTTCACAACTCTGATAAAAATATCTCTTACCAATTCACTCTGGTTCAAAATATATTGTGGAAACAAAAATTAGGTTTTTACCTAATTTTTGGAATCATGACTACGATACCACTTGTAATGAAATTACTAGTATAATTCAGATTATGAGCAGCAATATAACACCAAATAACACAATATTTCATAATAATGATCTCAATATGCAATTGTAATAGCTTCGCCACTTCGAGGGGGCAACCTCCAAACCATATAATAAGACTCAAATGCTCAAATGATAATGAACTACTACCTACAATCCTCTATATATACTATTCATATGTTATGGCCATCACCCAGGCCGACCTATTAAGCATGAGAAAGTATAAATGATATAATAAAATGATATGGTAAGCCACAAGTCAGCTACTCTTATCCTAATACAAGCAATAGGTTAAGGGCATAAGACAAAACCATCAAAGAGACATCAAATCCTAAAAAAGAAAGATGTAAAATGAGGGTTCGAACTATCCTTAGCTATCAGTGGTGATCTTACGATCGAGAGCACTACACTACATCTGAGACCCAATGTAGTTATATGTGTGTGCATTGAATCGTACCCTATGTGGCTCTTGTGTGTATCACACTTGATATGAGCA